>APFE031751478.1:260317-324222 GCA_000404065.3 Pinus taeda
TGGAAAAAGGGCACTTTTTAGGGCTAATCTGCAAAAGGTGTCTTCAGGGAGTTTGAAGTTCATACTTAGGAGAATCCAATGCAAGTGTTTTTAAGTTGTGTCACTGGTCACAGGTCCATAAATGCGTCCTCCAATATGCGAAAGCAAGGGTAGCAGGGACGGTGACCAACGGTGACAAATTACTGCATAACACCCATTATAAAAAGTGAGTCACTTATAATTGTAAAGTCTCTTTATCTTTTATTTAAGTTAGAATTTTGTGGGTAGATCATAGAGTACCTTTGTAAAAGCGACTTTCACTTATTTATAAAAGTGGGTCACATAAAGTATTTTTTTTAAGTGAGCTAATTAGGATTAAGTTTGGAAAGGAGGGGATTTGCTTTTAAATGTAACATTATCATTCACCTCCACACATTCATGCACTTCGTCAGCATCTTCAACAACTTTTCTTCAAAAAGCCATAACTTCTTCATCTAGAAGCCGTTTTCAGAGCCGTTTTTTTAATGGGCCTAGCTTTTTGAGATATTTCAATTGGAACACTTAGTTTCAACATCTACAGCTTCTATTAAAATGCAAAGTCCATGCCGAGCTATTCTTGATAACACCTACTACTTCCAATGGTGGTCCTACATTGTGGATTTACTTAAAAGTAAAGGTCTTTACAAAATAGCCTCAGGCCAAGAAGCTAAACCTAAAGATGAAGATAAGGCAACCAAATGGGAAAATAGGTAAGATCAAGCATGTGGGTTGATAAGGATGTCTATTTATCCAGACCTTAGATTCCATATTGCAAAACTTCATACCCATAATGAAGCAATGAAACAAATCAATAACGTTTTTGGAATTAAAAATGAAATTAGAGCTCATAAACTCAAAAATGAGTTTCTTATGTTGGACCCCAATAATTTTTCTTCCATTGAAGATTTTTTGTCCAAGTTCAAGACCCTTATACTTCTCTTGGAAGGTATTAAGGTTAAGAAAGAAGATGGTAGCCTTATCTATTCCATTCTTACTGAGTTGGGACCAGCCTACTCTATGTTTGTTTCCACCTTCCATTCTACTAGAGAAGCCTTCATTTCTCAAGGACAAGACTACAAGTTCCCCTCTTTTTATGCCTTTTATGATTCTTTAATAAGAGAACAAGAAAAATGCTTACATCTTGGTCTTTTTAATCTTGGAAACTCTTGTAAGAAAGCATTAGCCTCCCATTAATCTTTTTAATCTTTTTAATATTTGGGATTCATTACATTGCAGAAGCATCGCCTCTATTGGTTGGTTTCACTGATTCCAATTGGGTTGGTGACCCCGATGATCAGAAGTTTATTGCAAGTTATGTCTTCACTCTTGATTTGGACCTATTACATGGGCTTGCAAGAAACAAAGTGCCATTTCTCTTTCTTCTGCAGAAGCAGAGTATCGTGGCATCGTAGAAGCTAGTAAGGAAGTCCTATGGCTTCGTCAGATCCTATCCGAGTTTGGATTTTAGCACCAACATCCAACTACACTTTGGTGTGATAATCAAAGTGCCATTCAACTATGAAAAGATCCAGTCCAACATCAGTGCAACAAACACATTGAACTACACATGCACTTCATCAGAAAGCTCATTCATGACCATGTTTTTGAAGTTAGATATTGTTTAACAGATGATTTAGTTGTTAGATTCTTTACAAAGGGCTCTCACAAAGGCGAAGTACTAAACTCGTTTATGGTTAAGTTCATTAGTGTCACTAAGGGGGGTAGGTTCTAATGCCTCCTTCTTCTCCATTGTTTCATATTGTACATCCTTCAATCCTATCCCAAGTTTATCTTAAGGGGGATGTTAGGATATTCGAACATTAGAAAATAGTTTAGTGAACTTCTCTAGTATAGATAGGTAAAGTGTGTTTCTTTAGTACATTTGTAACTTATAATCTGACGGTCACGATATGTTTTAGACATGAATTGATCCAATGGTTTATTCTCTCCTCAGTATTATTAACACTTGATCTATGGCTTAACACCCGATTGGTCCATGATCTCTATTTAAAGAGCATGGAGGGTCATTTGTAGGGTGACTGTTCATGAGAGAGGCTTATGTAAATTTTCTTTCTTTTATTAATAGATTTCTTGAAGTGGTTGCATTGGCTCAGGTTATGTATCTTTTCCCTCTTTGAGGGTTTTAACCACGTCAAGAATACCGGTGTATTGATTTGTGATCTGTTTGTGAGTTGTGTCCTTTGGTGTTCTATCTAAGGAACTTACCCTGTAAATTCCTACATGCCCCCTATCCTTGGGCCTGCTTAACCATTATTGGGTCTGCAAAAAAAAGAAAATTCTTGGCGCATATCCCTAAACCCTATGCATGGGGGGTACCACCCACCGATAGGAGTGTTGTTGCCCCCTTGTAGCCCTTGCAACACCCAACACAACGTAAAAATACATGGGACTAGTAATGTAAAGAATATAACATACCCAACATATACTAAGTTGATGGAAGCTTTTTAAATTGATTGAGGTTCACTAAGTTTTCATAGGTTTATTAGGTTTACTAGGTTCACTAGGTTGACCTGGGTTTATTAGGTTTAATAGGTGGATTAGGTTGACCTAAGTTTACTAGGTTAACCTAGGTTTACGAGGTTTAATAGGTTTATCTAAGTTTACTAAGATGGCCTATGGTTTACAAGTTGACCTAGGTATACTAGGTTTACTAGGATGACCTAAGTTTACTAGGTTGACCTAGGTTTATTAGCTTTACTAGGATGACATAGGTTTACTAGGCTAAGCTAGCTTGACCTATATTTACTAGGCTTACCTAGTTTGATTAGGCCTATTATTTTGACCTATTTACTAGGTTTATTAGATTGACCTAGGTTTATTATGTTAACCTAGGTTTATTGGGTTTACTAAGTTGACCTAGGTTTACTACATTGACCTGGGTTTACTAGGATGACATATGTTGACCAGATTGGCATGCACTTAGTAGGTTGAACTAGGTTTACTAGGTTTAATAGATTTACAAGGTTAACAACCACATTACCTTCATTTATAGTGAAACATTGACAACCATGGTCAACCATGTTAACCACGATTTTCTATAGTTAATCATGGTAAAACAAATTGAACTATGGTCAAAAGTGTTGACCATGGAGAACCATATTAGATCATGGTTAATAGGTTAATCCATGATCAAGCCAACTTAACAATGTTTGAACATGGTCATTCATTATCAACCATGGTTACCATAGTGAACATGATCAACCATAATTAACATGGTCACCCATACACATCTATAGTTAAACATTGGTAGAGATGGTGAAAGAAGCACAACAATGCTGAAACTAACTCTTCAATGGTCAACCATGGTTAAACCAACTCAATAATTTTATCCATGGTTAACCCACTTAATAATTATCAACCATATTAATCTATAGTTAAACATTAACAACTATGGTCAACCATATTCGTTTATAGTTAAACATTGATAATCATGGTCAACCAGTGAAAAATTTAGGGGCTAATATTAGCATGTGGGCTTATTTTCTATACTTTTTCCAAAAAAATGATTTTCCAATTTCCATTTTTTATATAAATGATTTACCCAAGTTTTATACTATACAATTATTTTACCTTAAAAACTACTAAGATATTATATAGACTAACATAATATAATTAGAAATCTAGATATTTTTACAAAAATATCATCAAACATTTTACAATTTTTCTATTAGAGACTAGCTAGATTCACCAATGTTTCTAAACTTTAAGATAAACTTCCATACTTATAATTTTCCTGTGGTTAACCAATTTCACCTATAGACACCCACAGTCAACAATGTTCTCCCACTGTCACCAACGGTTGACCATAGTTAACCATGGTCAAAGAATCTAAACCATGGTCAAGCATGGTCAAAGAATTTGATGTTGTAATGTGGTGAACAAAAGTTTAATTGCAATATGATTATTAAATATTAACATTTAATTTTAATGGGAAAAAGTTGACATTGCAATGTGATAAAAACTCATCAATGTCATGATATAATGAATAAACATAGGCATCACAATCTATTAAAAAAAAGTGTCACTCATGCATGTGATGAGCTAAATTCAATGTGGCAATATGATGAAAGAAAAAACATCACAGTAATGTGATGAACAAAAATTGATGTTGCAAAGTGACGGACAAGAATTGACATTACATGTGATGAACAAAAATTGACATTGCATGTGGTGAACAAAATTGATGTCACATTGTGACAAACAACTACAAATGTCACAATGTAACAAATAAAAAACTGATATTGCATTATGATGAACAGTAATTAACATCGCAATGCGATGGAAATTATGCACAACACATGACAAATTCAATGGAAATGCTAGTCAACTATAGCTATCTTTGTCAAATGTGGTCATTGAAGATAGTTAGGTAAGTTAACCATATTCACCCATGGTTTACCATGGCCAAACTCGGGTGCACACGCTCATCTATGGTCAATCATGGTAAACCATAGAAAAATAGTTCAAACACAATGAACTTAGTTAAACATGATTAGCCATGGACAACATACACAACAAAAGAAACCCTTTTAAAACATAGGCAAGTAGTCTACATGATCAAACATGGTAAAAGATTATTAACAATAATAACCATGGATAACCACAATCATCTATATTTAGAAATTGGAAACCATGTTCACCATAGTAAACCATATCTAACCATAGTCAACCAAGGCCATATAATCCTAGCCATGTCAAAGATGCTTGCCATGGTCAAACCTTTTAGTTAACAAGCTCAACCATAACCAATCATGATCGAACCAAATCAATTATATATAACCATGGTCACCATGGTTATACATTAATTAGGTGCTTAGAATTATGATAAAAAATCAAAATAATCAGAATGGCGTGGAACCTAAACGACCACGTAATGCTTGATGTCCTGAATCCAGCACAACTTATTTCATGTAAAATGGACACCGTATTCTCCCAAAAATGTGTTCTGTTAGTTTTCTCAAACAAGTAAATTTCGTAAAATTGTGCAGCCTAGTCAGCCATCTGTACTGTTGACGTGGTGCTGATTGTGTAGGCTCATTTGGGAGGTCTATTAGTCAATGGATCTCCTTCGATGAATGAGGATATGACAAGTGTCATCACTGTACAAATTGATTTGGCAGCTTTTGATTGGTTGCATGGGTACGACTTTGCCAATCAAGAGGTAACATTTGGCCCAGTTAGAGACTTCCACACGTCCTCTTGAGGGCCTATTAAAATTACAGGTGAGGGTCAGAGGGACCGACAATATTTGAACATGCGACCTCTGGTCTCATAACGCAGTGTCGTTACCAATACACCAAGCAATGGTTCTTAACTATATGTGATGGTGCGTACTATTTAAGGCATATACCACATGTATTTGGGGTGTGGGGACCGCAGTTAACACCTGAACCTGGTCCATAGCCATGGTTAGGGTCTAACCATGACCCCAAACAAATTTTTATGTTAACCGCCCATATGATTTCCATAGAAGCCGTGCCCTTCACTGCCACGTTAACCACAGGGAAAATTTTAAGAACCCCCCTAAATTTATATGTATAATAAATTAGTGAATCTCCATGGTATATAGGAAAAATGGAAGGCAATTTTATCAATAATATAATCTATATATATAATTTTTTGGTGAATCTCTCACCAGGCATGGTGAATATTTTACTCAATTATAAAATCTTGTAAGATCTTGGCGAGTCTTTCACTAAATAATAAAACTTTGTAAAGTCCTAGTGAATCTTAGCATTGTGAACTCTTAGAGAATTTTTTGAAAAAGTATAAAACCATATATGAAAAGAGCCACATGGTAGCAATATCACTGTTTTTTTTTCACATTTCCCTGACATGGAACGTGTTTATAAAATTATAAAAAAGCCAAGCAAGTCCCTTATAATATGCAGGTAAGCTTATAATAGAGTCTGATACCTCTACTATGCTTGTCTTCATTCAAGTGTCATAGCTGCTATACTTAACACTGTGAATCACAACACTTTCAAAACTCAACTCTATAGTGTAATTAAAACCTTTGGAAATTGAATCTGACAACTCTATAAAAAGGATTAGTGAAATAGAAGCTTTTGTGAATGAGCCCACTAACTATAACTGCTAAATAATCAATCTAGACTATGAAGTTTTCCATCTTGATCACAATCATGCTCACGATCAAGGGAGTGCGACCACCTGGCCTGACATAATGGCCATCATAGCTTCCAATAATCAACAACCACCTTGCAAGGACATCCTAGTTCATGTCTCATGAATTTTATTCATCAATCTTAACTGATATAAATCTTATAAAGATAATATTAGAATCCTCTCCAGATTCACTGTTAATACAAGGGTAAAGGAAATTTTCTAGCTCAAGGCACTAGCTAATACCAACTTTGGTATTTGTGACCCCTTTGTGGGGATGCACCTACCCTGCCCCGTTGGGTTTTTGCCTTGTGACATAGTTCAAGGATCACAAGACTTTCTAATCTTCCTACTCCGTTAGACACACTTTATATGCTATACATAGTGAATGGAAAAGAAGCATTATAGAATACATAATTTCACAGAAGGAAGAAAAATCTTAGCCAGTTCAATATTAAAATCTTAACCACTGATTAATAAATAATAATAAGTAGTGTAATGAATTGTTTTGAGTTATTTATTTACAAGTTGTAAGGAATGTAGTGGAATGGAAAATATTACTTAGGAAACCCTTCAATATTTTCTAGAAATATGTCTATGAATGTACATATGAAATTAAGAGCATTGTTGAATACAAAGTTTCCTTTTCTCTTGCCTCCATTTTGACAAATTAGTGTGAAATCAATGTCAATTTGAATCTCCTTTCCTGTGTGAATGTTTTTACAAATCAATTTGAAATCAAAGTCACTTTGAATTTCCTTTCCTGCGAGGGATCACATCCACAATTGATTAGTAAAATATAATCTACTATATATTATGTTCAAGAAACTGACAACAATCTACAATGGATACGAGACCTCAATTCTTATTCTGAATTTGAATATCTCAGGACAACATAAGAGATAAAAATGCATATGGCCTTAGTAGCTAGAAAATAATCACTCCATCATTACAAGACCAACTAGATTTTGGCACTTAATCTAAATAATGGCACTAGTTGCAGTGCTTATTTGCATTAACACCATGGAAAAGAAACAACAATGTTTCAAAGCACACTTAATGGAAAATTTGTAAAGTTCCGAGAATATTTAATCATAGCATTTGAACCTCGTAGCTATGGTGGGGAAACTAGGGAACCCAAATCTTGGAAGATATCTCATACCAAATCTGAGAAAAAAATAAAAAAGGGAAAAAATTAAAATCTATAAATCAAGCAATGAATTGTTTACAAATCAAATAGAATTCCTTTAACTAACAGTTAAATTGTGGTGATATATTTAAATATTTAGTAAGAGGGGAACTTCAAACGATGGAATATTACCTTTTTCATTACTGTCATCCCTCAGTGACTGAGATTACAAATCAATACTTATTGAACGATTGTAAGAAATTCTGTGAAATAGTAAAGCATAACCTCTATTTTCAAGCAACAAAATCAAGACATTGTTACATCAAGAGCCATAATTGATACATAATCAATGAATCAAGTCCTTGTATGGAATAGGCTTGTTTCACAACCTCTATTTTCTCAATAACAAAATCAAGATATTGTATGTGGTTATTGCCAAAAGTAAAATGCGTTCTAATTTGGAAGAGGATCTTATCAAAAGACATGGATTTATTCATAACTACAAAGCCTAATGGGTTATTGAAAAACAAGTTGGAATATGGGATCATGATACTTAAATTGAAAAAATATGCTTTCCTTTTAGAAACATTACAGTGATACAATGCTTTTTCAAAGCATTAGAATTTGAAATTGGGCCTTTTTATCAAGACAAATTTTCATTAACAGAATGTACTTTCCTACCTGAAACGCTATAGATATCCAAGAAAAACTTGAAAAGCATAAGAGAACTTAGCATAATGTACTTTCTTTCCTTTCTTAATATTCTTAAAGAGTTGAGGTTCCCCAAGTCATCAGGTAACTTTTGAAGGAAATGACAGTTAGTAATAGTCCAATTCACAACTGAAGATGTGTCACAAATATGAGGGGGCATCTCCTCCAAATCACAAAAGTGCTCCAGGTTAAAATCTAGCATTATTGGTATTGGAAGCTTAATGCTCAACTAGGTGTTATTAAACCCAGACATTTTTCCAATCTTCACTAAAAGCTTAAAGATAGCTTCTCTAAGTTCTACATGACTTTACTCTGCTCTTGAAGTGGGGGCACATGCAGCTCTCCAAGTGAATAGTCTTAAACTAAGTGAAGATAAGGCCGGTAGATCATTCAGTGTGGATCTCTTTGACCCATAATTGAATATTGTGTCTCTCTTGAACCCATAATTGAATACCATTAGGAATTTCAAATTTTTCATGCAACTCAAAAATGTTGGAAGAAATTATTTGCTTCCATAAAAGAGTAAAACTAAAGCCTCTGCTTGAGGACAATTGATGTCACACCACTAATACTTCTCCATGGAATTTGTATAGGTAAACCGCAAATGTAGAATTCCATTAGAATATTGTGTTTATTGAATACACAAATGAAATCATTGCATTTCTTTAAAATATCTTTTGAAATCAAAATTACCAAAACTACATATTGATAACCTAGTGGGTGTAGGATAAAATTCACCCCTGTCATTCATAGAAAGCACAAGAAAAAACCTAATACTATATATAAAACCAAGAAAAATTCAAATTCACCACTTCTAGGGACCTCGTAACCACCCTGCCAATACACAAGTATGTTCCTGTTTGTAGTTAGAAAAATTACCCAAATTACAATCTGTTTACTCCAACCTATGTTGGAAAGTTATAGAAGGATGACTAGTGCTTGAATCTGTTTACTCCAGCCTATGTTGGAAAGTTATAGAAGGATGACTAGTGCAATCAATCCATTCCTTTTAGCCCTGGATTTTACTCCAGCCTATGTTGGAAAGTTACAGAAGGATGACTAGTGCAATCAATCCATTCCTTTTAGTGTTTTATGTATATTTATATGTACAAATTACTTAATTTATATGAATGCATTAATTAATTATTAATTATTTATATTATTTTTAATATAAATAAATAAAAATAAAAAATTCAAGTTTATAAATTATTATATTGAATTTATGATTTTTTCTTGTGTCATCTTAACATATGAAATTAATGTCATAAAATTAAGGTCGATGGAGGCGGCTAGTTGGTAAATTTGGACTCGTAAAGACGGTGAGGTCTTGTACTCAAACCTGAGTGAGGGCGTTGACTAGTTGCGATTATCATGACTTGCCTGGGCCAAGCCTGCTCACCTTTTAAGGTCGACAGAGGCGGCTGGCTGGTAAAGACAGGCTCGTAAAAATGGTGAGGTATTGTGCTCAAACCTGAGCAAGGGCGTTGACTAGTCGTGAGGAGTGACTTGCCTGGGCCAAGCCCACTCACCTTTAGAAACCATGCAGCACCTTCTCAACAGATGTATTTTTACTTCCTCGCTATGGGATGGGATTGCCTTAATTTTCAGACAAATAGATAGGGACAGAGGAAGCATTACGAACACCCTAAGGAATTGGAGAAGAAACTTCTCTGACTATGAAATAATAAACAAAGCTTGGGCTTTAGCTCCAAGCTTCTTAATTTGGGATGTCTGGAAATAACGGAATAATAGAATTTTCAAAAATCAAAAGAGTTCCTCCTAGAGCATTATGGAACAAATATTAAGACAAATCAAGGAGACGGTTGGAACTTTATTGAAAGCACCCCCTAAGAACCCCCCTTTAGCTGCTGATGTGCAGATTTTACTTCAGTTAGGTTTGCAGGCGCTTATTCCTCAGGGTAACAAAAGAATTGTAGATCAGGTAGTCACTGATAAAGACTTCTCTCACCCTCCCCCTCAGGGATTTTTGAAATGTAATATAGATTGAGCCTCAAAAGGAAACCCGAGCCTGGCTGGTTATGCGGGAGTGATAAGGGATGAAAAGGGCTGTATTCTATATATTTTTCACTGTAATTTGGGAAAATCCACAAACAATATGGCAGAACTAATGGCCCTAGAGCAATGTTTAGAAATCCTGAAGAATGACAAGCCTCAGAACATCATCATTGAAGCAGACTCTGAGCTAATTATCAATTCAGTTAAACAAATCTATTGTGGCTCGGCTCCAGAAAAAGTCTTGAGACATTGGAGGCTTCTTGAGGTCTATCAAAGGATCCATGCCCACCTTCAGAACACTAGGACCTTAAGTTTTGGGCATGTGTGACGGACTACTAATAAATTAGCAGATATTTTAGCTAATAAAGGTTTTCTCTATTCTAAGAGAGGCAATAAGTACAAATGGTATGAGGTTCCCTAGGGTAGGTTGAGTGATGATTATCTCAGCCAATCAAATGCAGATCGAGAACTTTATCAGAACAGGGGATTCCAGCATATTTCATAAGTTGGGGTCAAGTAGATATACGGTCATGGATGAATTTTGAAAGGAGAAACCGATCCTTTATCAGATATATCAGCACATATTAGCTCAGACCCAGGGTTTTCAGGTGGGCGATGAATTACAGCAAGAGGGTTTATACAAACGATCCTTCACTATAGTTCAACTCTGCTTTGTTCCGCAGGTAGATGGAGTGGAGGGCTTACAGTCAGAAGAATCAGTGGATTTCCCACCATAACAGGTGGCAGGGACACATTTGTGGCTCTCTAATGTTTGGTAGGCAATGGGTGCAGCGGATCGGCGATACTATGAGCTAGACCACTGACAAGATGGTTTACGGGTTTTTGGACGACCTCAATACTCGAAGCGGTTTTCTAGATGTAAACCTGATGCCTCTCATCGATCAACACATGTCCCAGGGAGGAGAGAGAATACTACCTTTATCGG
The DNA here is from genome assembly GCA_000404065.3 of Pinus taeda. Classification (NCBI taxonomy): domain Eukaryota; kingdom Viridiplantae; phylum Streptophyta; class Pinopsida; order Pinales; family Pinaceae; genus Pinus; species Pinus taeda. The sequence continues at coordinate 271,282 of APFE031751478.1, forward strand.
GTGGGTATTCCTCTTGCTACTCAATCATTCGATATCCCTTTCAACCGTTGGATCAAGCAGAAGAGGATCAATGGCCAAGATTCAATGAACAGGTTGGTGGGTCCGAGTTTTATTCAACGCCTCCAAACTGGACCCGAAATTTGCTTTATAACAAAGCTAATCCATCTTTAGGTCCACCACTTTTCATTCTATACTGCCCTCAAGGTGGTTTCTGGTTCATTGGGTGCCTTCAACTCCGGAAACAGTTTTCTAGAAATGAGCCCGATGCCACTCATCCCTTAACATGTGTCTCCAACAAGAGAGAGAATACCGCCTACATTGGGCGGGTATTCTCTCTGCTTCTTTTTCACCCGATATGCCTCTCCACTGTTGGATATAACAGCAGCGGATCAACGTCCAAGGTTCACTGTGCATGTTGCGAAACGTTGGCCTAGGTTTCAGGAGTGGGCAAGCCGCCTTCTTTTTGTGGGCCATCGCTCCTCTTTATGCTCAGTGCCAGCCGAGAGGGGACACTTGCTTTTGTGTTATTTTGTTTCCTGCACGCTATTTCCAAAGGTCTGGACTTTTTTTATTTTATGTAATATACTTTTTACAAATTAATAGAAAAAAGGATTGACTCTTGCTTAAGCAAAAAAAAAAATTAATGTCATAAAATTAATATAAAGAAGATAACATTTTTTTTTTCTATGTAAGGTTAATTCTATTAATAAAACCAAAAATATAATTACAAAGAGGCCCCGCCTCAAGCGTTGTCACTGAAGTTCATCAAGAGTGTCTAAATTGCCTCAGATTTGGGGAAACCAGTTTGACATGGCAAAAAACCATACATATATTCCGAGACTGTCACCAAAGGAAAACGAAACATAAGACATGGACCCATTGTTTAAGGCAAAAATGAGAAGAGGTTTCGACACAACAGCACCTGATGCGACTGAAAAATGACAAACCTGCTTATTGTTTAAACAAATAGCAAAAACAACAAGTGGCTGGACCAAACCCGTCAGTAGTAGAAGTCTGAGATGGCACGTGGGTGGCAACGGAGGCCACGTGGCATCATTTGTTATCCTTCTGGTCAGGTGTCTCCTTGATAATGAGGCAAGCGTATTGGTCCCAATCTTCATCCTCCTCCGCCACATCGCCTTTCACTACGCCACATGGAGGCTCCCTTGCATGTTGGGTGCTACTCGAACTGCCAGCTAATTCCATTGTAATTGATGCTCCGGCTGAGCTGCCACCAGTTTAATAAATGTCACCAGCGTGAACTCCTTCACCATGCAGACAGCAACGGCTGACTTCCCTGCTATCATCCTTTGGGCGTTTCTCAGAACCAGGACCCACTCCCTGATTTCCTTCCTCCTGAAATGGCGCTTCAGAATTTCTCGCCTAAGCACTATTTTTCTCATTTTCTTCAGGGAAAACTACGGTCACATTGGCGGTAATGATAGGAATGTTCAGGCTACTCTGGAACCTGAACTGGGTCAAGTGAGGGACAAAGCTGGGATGCAGAGGAGAAATTGCAGTGTGGAGCCAGAAATCACTGTGTGCAGCCATTGAGGCCTGCCTTTGCCCCTGCCCACTGTGCATTTGAGGATATTGTCTGTGAGGTGAACTGGGAGGAGGTGAATTTTCATGGGAATGAGGGGGAGAGGTGGGAATAGAGCTTTGTGCTGCTTGTGGGCTAGCGCTGCCACAGCGGGTGCCTCCTCTGTGGCTCCTCATGTGGTGATGGACCATATCAGTGTGGTTAGATTGCAATTCAGCTCGACAAGAGGCCGGGAAGGAGAACAGGTTGTGAACATAGGCCTTTTGTGTAGGATTCAAAGGGAAATGCTTGTAATGGGAGTAATGGTGCCCATTTCCGAGGTCAATGCAGCAAAGAAGCCAATATCGTCTCCCTGTGGCAATTCTGCTGCATGAATTTCCAGCCTGAGGTGGACAAATGCTGATGGGAGGAGGATAGACAGAGGGGTCGAGAGGCTCCATATTGTTTCCTACTGCGTCCGGATCTTGGCCTGAGTGGCCATTTAATGCTGTGTGTAGGCTGGCGTGCTTTTTTCTCAGGTGGGCTTGGAATAGAGCGAGCGTCGATCCGTTGGGTCGCCATTAATGATCTTGGAGTTCACCCATATCCGAGTATAAAGAAGATAATATTACCTTAAATAATAAATATCATTATAAGATCATTTGAATTTAAATTTGAAATATGTATGAATATAAAAATATTATAATAAAATAGAAATAAAAATTAAACTCAAACTAATATTTTACATTGATACAATTATATAAATTAAATGGTATCTATTCATATTTAAATATTAAGATACTTCATTTATAATACATTTTATATTTAGGCCATAAGGCGTTTCCCTTTGGGAACAACTTCACTTCCTTCTGGTAATTTGTGCATCTGTCAGATGGTTTGTTAGAGGATTGAAATGTTATCCACTGTTTGATCTCACCATTGTCACTCCACAGACTCCTATTTTATTAGGTTTCAATATTATTTAGTTTCCATAACTCAGTGGTGGGTCTTTGACGAAATATCATTTGTTGAAGGTCTGCAGACATCTAAGGGTTTTCAGCCATTGCAGGAAATCTTCCGCCGAGTTCAGTTCTCGGTTTCAACCGACTCCTATTTTATCGGGTTTCAATATTATTCAGTTTCCATAACTCCATCATGGGTCTCTGAAGATATTCATTTGTTGAAGGCTTGCAGACATTAAAGGGTTGCTAGGTGTTGCAGGAAATACTCCGTCGAGTTTGGTTATCGGTTTCATACCCTAATGTGTAGATGCAGTTTTCACCTGTAAGAAAAGAAAAATGGTCAAATGAAATTCTTCCTGATGTTATACATGCCTCTTCTTTGATGGATGGGGACTGCGGTTTTCACTGGTAAGAAAAGAAAAATGATCAAATGAAATTCTTCCTGATGTTATACATGCCCCTTCTTTGATGGATGAGGACGGGGATTTCTAGAAATATATATATATATAATATAATATAATATATATTAATGTATATATATATATATATATTTCCTTTTATTGTTTGTAACCTAAGTGGGACTCCCATCCAAGCCCTAAGCGATGTTTTCTTTTCTTTTGTTATCTGTTGTAAGTGAAATGGAAAATTTCTTTTGGGTTTTGTTGAGCATCCTCACATCTTGGATTCACGACCTCCAACACTAAGATGCAACTTATGCCTTTGAATTTCAGGTACGATGCTTATTCTTAGTGAATTCATCCCTCTCTAGTTTCTATCAATGTAGAATTTGCATACATAAATATAAAACTATGCTTACATTTTAACTAACGCAGTCAGATGTCCAATTTTCTCAAGAACCAGGCCATTCAGATCCATCGTACAATTTGCTAACGACAATTAGATACATTTCTTTGATAGGGACAAAAACTACCAGTGTAGTTTAAGAACTATTTTGTTAGGTATTTAATAACTATTTTGTTAGGTATTCATTTATTATACTTCACTGTAGCCATATAAAACACAATCAATGTAAACGCATAAGCAACTATTGGAGATGTGATGATAATACAATCCTTAGAAATATCTAGGATCAACATATTGTGTGAAACAATGTTATCATTGAAATCACATTTTACAATAATTACATGCACTTCTTTTATAAGAAAATGAGATGTTTTAATGTTATTAGACAATTTTCATTAACTTGTCCATTAATTTCACCCTTTCATGTTCTTAATAATAAATTGTAGAGAGATAATCTAACAAAGCAATTTTTTATCCAAATAAATTCATTGCTTCATTCAGTCTTTATAACTTTAAAATTAAAAGTACGATAAGGCCAATTTGTGTATAAAATTCATTTATATATTATAAAACGTTGAAAACTACACAACAATTTCACATCCCCAATTTGTATAAAATGTTAAATAAATTATATTGTTTACAACACTATACTACTATCAAAGTCTATTAGATAAATATAACATTGTCACTATAAAAAAACATAAATAACTCTATATTCATGCTCAATTGAAATGACATATAAATCCAATATTAACAATGATATTTATTTATTTATTTTAAATTTCATAATAATTTGATTTTATATCTTACTGAATTTTAATTCAAAATAATATATCAATCATTTTTTTATTAATACAATAACCCATTCAAATTCCAACTTCGTAAAGAGAAGTAGAGTTGTATGATCCACTGTAATACATTAGGTTAGGCAGGTTGGCTTACAGTTCGGATCCAGAAATTGGACTTCATGAGAAATAGAATAATAAAATAAATACAATAAGTTCAATCAAGACGCTTAATGTTATTGACTCCTGGAAAATAAACCATATTAAATGGTGGTGGATATGGGGATATTTCGAACCCTATCTCACAAATTGGACCTCAGCAGAAATAGAATAATAAAATAAATACAATAAAGTCCAATCAAGGAGCTAATTTTTTTATTTGCGTTCCTTTTTCCCTATATTGAAAATGTCAAGCGTGGCGTATATCAACATCCTTCAAAACCTAAAGTTATATCTAACCATTTAAATATCAATAGAAGATTATAGCTTAAAAAATGTCATAATCATATTTGAAAAATATAAAAGTAGTTGCCACCATCATAAAATTAGGCTTAAGGAAATTCATTAGGAATTTAAATATAACCATTCAAAACAATAAATTGTTAAATTCCCTTGAATATTGTGTATCAAGTGAGAATCTTAACAACTTATATTATGAAAGCCATAAAACTATAATACAACATAAAACCTTTTAATATGAATCTTGGTTAATAATGGTAAAAAGAACCAAGACTTTTACATTATTATATAAGATATAATTCTCTAATCAAATAAACTTAATTGAATATTATATAGACTTTTATATTCAAATATGTGAAAAAAACTTAACATATAATTCTTAAATGAAAGAACCTTCTTGAAATTAAAACAAAACTATTAGAACTCATTTGTGAAGCATCTTTCAATTGAAAATAATTTTTACATAAACACATAGTATGATATAAGACCTTATATATTTCATATATTTTCATATAATAATAAAAGTCCTTAATCATTTCATCATTTTAGCTTAATTCTCCATACATATTAAATTTATTGAAAAAATCAATAATTTCAAATATGGCCATTTTGATAAAAACAATTTAGTATAGGCTTTTATAATATTTTTTGGCTTTTAATATTTAAATTTATTCTATGACTTTGAAGTCTATATTTAAATTTGAAATATAATTTTCATGTTTTCAATGATAAGATTACTTTAATATTGATATACATCTTTTGTGTTCCATAGATTACCTTTTAGTATGAGGAATGGTTCTTTTATTGTACCTATTTTCAATACTAATATTTATTGTACTTGTTATGGTTCATTTTCCATGTTTTGCATGCTAAAACATGGAGGAATATATGGCAATGTGGAGGAATAAGAGCAAGGATTACTGGATCAACGTTTCAAATTGTGATTAAATATTTATTGTACCTTCTATTCATCACCACTCCATCCATTATAACCAAATCAATGCTCCGTGGATGCATGCATTTCTTAGTGCACAGGTTCTTGGAATTGTTGAAGCCAAGCAATATGCAATTACAATTTGGTGGAAGGATTAATGGAATGATTTGAAGGGGTTTCTCTCTCCTTCTATCTGCTAAGAAAGGTTCACAATATTTCAGAGCCTTCCTTTTCTCGACATAGGGTTTTTTTATGGGTTTCCTTCTAGATGCATTGGAGAAACATTGTTGGTTGAAGCTTTCTTAGTTTTAGTATGGATATGGTTTTTACTAGGTAGTCATGAACTACTGCATGATTTATGTCGACAAAGTAGGCTTGTATACAATAGTTTTAAGTCTTGTAGTTCGACATACAATTGCCAATGTTGGTTAGTATTTATTTGTTACTGTAAATTTAAGTTTTGTTGTACACTACAACCCATATAGCGTTGGTTCTTCTTGAATTAAGTTAGCAGTCTCTATTGGACAGTGTCAAATACCTTTGTACCGATTATAACCTTGAGGCTTAGATACACATATATAGTTGTTGTTTCACTTTATCATTAATACTATTTAGACGAAAAGGAATTATTTTTCCTACTATTCTTCTGGGTTAAAAGGGTAATGGTAGCATGAATAAGTAAAATTCCTTTCTCATAATCTTTCTTGAATGTACGTATTGATTGTTTTTATTGGTATAGCCATTAGATTATTTCAATTTGAAAAAAATGCCTTGTTAATATCTCTTATTCTTCCCCCCTTCACAACACCTCGTGACAGGCAGGACCAATATTGTCTGGGACTTGCCCTCCTCCCTAGGGTGTTTAGATAGGCATCATTTTCCTAGTTTCTGGACTCTTCTTGGACTAACATTACTTGTTAGTCTGAGGCTTAACCAATGCGCACACAAGCCATACCCTTCAATACTTTTGTGCATACTTTACACTTTCAACATTAAACCTAGATTAACTATCTCTGAGGTTCTTTGTCTTTCCTCTTGCACCCATAATAGGGAAGACATTTTTTACTTTTAAATAAAATATTGAAGATATTTCCAATCATAATAAACATTGTTTAACTCTTCACTTTTCCTGTTAAAAAAAACTCCATTATTTCATTGCTATAACTTAAATGAATTTTCTTCTTTGTTTTGTAACAATGTTACTACCTCAACAATTTCCTTTCCTTATTATTGCATAAAGACTTCTGTAAAGAATTAAATTCCCTTTCTTCTTATGATAGAGAGATTTAATTTAACATAATAACAATATTTTTTCATTATAATGTAGAACTCTTCCATAAATGAACCAAAAAAGGAGTTAAACATCACAAAAGTACTTATATGTCCTATTGAGTCTTCCAAGAAGATTAACTGGGAAGGACAATACCATGAGACTAGAAATCATATCCAATTTTCTCCCAAGAAAAAGTGAGTTGCTTGGATTTTCCTCAACCATTTTTTGATAGTAAAATTCTATACAATCATAGAAAAAACAACATTGGAGATTTCATGATTCCCACCACCAACGCCATATCCTCTAGCTATATGCATGGCCTCGTCCATAGTCTCCAACATAGATTGTGAATTTCTCACCAGGCGATTCGAACTAGAACCTTCTTTTCCTCCTCCTCCAGACCTCAAAACCTCATTCTTTCTTTCTGAGATAGATGTATTTTCACTTCCCATCATACCAACAATAACTAGAACCTTATGGGTCAATTTTAAACTCTATGGGGAGCTAATATGGAGCTCTCCTTCCAAGTCTGAGGTCCATGATCCAAAAGCACCAAAGCTGGATAATAGCTTTGCAAATTTTCAATGATTGAGGCTACACTCTAGCTCCAACACTTTCAAAGCCTTAATGGATCTCATAATGGAACTATAAGAGCTTCGAAGAAACATTTTTGCAGAGAATAAAAACAAAATCCAGATGAAAAAATGTTAATATCTTATGAAACTTAGTTCAAAATCATTTTTGTTCAGCTCAAAATCAAGGAACATAATAGTCTCAGATGGAATATTGCTACCAATTAGATCTATTTTCCTTGCACTAAATTGTCAGGCCTTGATTTTACTCGTAAAATGTTGTAATGAGATCTCAACATGGCTATGAGAGCTTGGAAGCATATTTTTCTGATCAATGTGTATCGAGGCATGAAAACCCACTATGCCCTTATAAAAGGACTCGTGTTGAAAAATCGTTAGGAAGAAGCCTATGCTTAGCTTGTTAAACAATGATGGGTTGGGATGTGTTGACTACTATATGTCAAAGAACCAATAATCGTACACCCATTTTTTCGCAAAAGAAATCTATTATGTTTGAGTGTTCGCATCCTTCCGATTTCATCATCAGCTAAAAGTTTGCTAAAGATGTAAATCCATTCTTCATGGTTATAATGTAAATGGACTTTGTAATACCATCATGTATGTAACAACCTGGGTAAACATAATATTTTTATGATGATTTCTACCTTAGGAGGTTTTTTGTGTCACTGATTCATCTGTGTCTCTAGACACAGATGATTGGCAAGATTGGCAAAGTTTTTCCCTCCAACCTCACCCCAAAGCTAGGGTGGATTTTGTCGTGAAGATATCAAGTGAGTATTAGTGTTTCTTATCGAGTCCTTGTAAAAGTGATTTGGGAATAATCCTAGCCAATTGGCTAGATTATTTTATTACAAATTACTTGGTGTACTATATCATATTTTGTGTCGCAAAAATCGGTAAATGTTGAGGGTCTATAATGAACCCTTCATGTATTAAATTGTAAAATCATTATGTAAAAATTATTTAGTGCATGGTCCCTCATAATTAGACACTGTGACTAAGTATTAGAGGGTTGGAAAAATAATCAATCTCCTCATCAGCAAATTAATTAAATATTTTGGCCAAATTAATTTAAAAATCTTAAGAGAGAAATTTAATTAATTTTCTGTCCTAGGTAAAATTAAATTTTCCAATGGTGAAATTCTTGTGTTTGAAAAAGTTAACCTTTGGAGGTCCTCGACCAAGGTAATATTGAAGAAATCAAGAAATTTTGGGCCCTTGGGCCTTGGTGGTTAAGTCAAAGTCAATTGTTTTAGGAAATTAACTCAAAATAATCAATTTTGAGTTAACTAAAATTCAATTAAATGAAAATTTTGATTTTCCTAAAATTAAATAATTTCAATGATGATGATGATTAAAGATTAATTAAATCTTTATGAATGGTCGAGATTAATTTGACAGGATCAAGCCAACTAGCAGTTGAAGATTTTACCTATAAATTGTAGGTCAGTCTCACCCTATCTTTTCATCTGATCTTTGAATCATGTACTAAGCTCTCAAGCTCTCTTATATACTTTTTTTTGGAATAAATTCAAAAGCCTTTGAGGTTTCAATGCGTAGTGGTGTTCCTCTTCATGAATTTATGGTAACATTTTTTTAATTCCCACTTAATATTATTTGAAAACTATCAATCAATAACCCTCTTAGAATAATCTGAATACAAGTATCTTATTTATTTTGTTGGATCTTTGGTAAAATTTTTAATTTTGATCGAAGTAGTAGGTATCTCCATTTCCTCATAATTTCATTTTTGTTCTATTTCTCTTCTTGGTTTGATGGTTGATCTAGTGTTTACAGGAGATTTATTAGGTTTTTGGTGAGCACTTGGGGATATTCCTCGGTTGGACCAACCAAATTTCAACACATATTTTCTGAAGACCCTACCTCATATAAGCTCCAAGATTTATCTAACGATAAATATTTTTTTTTCTACAGGGTTCTTTTTGGCTAGTACCTCTCTACAATTTCAAAATATTTTAAATATTTGAGGAAAAATTGATAGATCTGGCTAGTGAGAGCCATGGAAAATTTTAGGGGCTAATATTCGTAGGTGAGTTAATTTTCCATGATTTTTCCAAAAAAATGATTCATTAATTTCCATTTTTCATAAATATGATTTGCCCAAATTTTACAATATAAAATTATTTTACCTTAAAAATCACAAAAATTATATAGAGAGTATATATAAAATCATTAAAAATTTGAATAATTTTACAAATACATCAATAAACATTTTATAGTTTGCATAATAGGGACTAGTGAGATTCACCAATGTTTTGAAACTTCAAGAAAATTTTCTCTCAAAATTTACCCTAGTGAGAGCCTTAAGTTATTGTATCTGGGAGTGTAGTTGGACTCATACTCAGATATGATAGATATGAAACCTTTATTCATAGATTTGGAATTTTTTTTAGATCCCAAAATTTTCTAACTTGGGTTTCTGGGGTTTTTATTCATTTTGTTATATATCTAGGATCTGGGTATTATTTTTTCATTTTGCAAGTACTGATATGAAGGCTATTTTGAGGAAAATTTTCAAGGTTTGAGATGGATCTAGGCCATAGAGGGAAAGATCTTATCTTAGAAAAATTATATGCAGGAAAGAAATTTAAAATTCGCCTTTGTTCATAAATGTTTTCTAAGATTTATTTTAAAATAAATTTCTAGAAAAAAAAATTGGGCCTCACCCTCTACATTCTCGTTGTCAGTTTTTAGCAGTGTTTTTTCCGTTTCTCCTTTTTTATTCATGTTGTGTTTTTTGCTCCCTTTTCTATGCAAAATCTGAGTTCTCTTAGTCAAATTGCAGCCGTTTTCCTTTCCTTTCTAGGCCCATCTCCTTTTGATTCCATTTTCATTATCTCTTCCAGTTTTCACGCAACTAAATCTTAATTTATTTCCCTTTGTTATCTTTTTTCCTCAACTTCCTAGCCCTCACACGACCCTAATCCTTTCCTTCCTTTCTCTTTAGCAGTGGATTTCTCTCGCTATTGCTACTTGATCTAACCCACCTTCATTTTCACCTCCCATAGATCCCTCAAGCTCTTCTCTACCCATTGTTGGCTTCTTACCCTCATCCTCATTCTCCTTCTTGTCCTTGCTATCACTTCTTTCGTCACATCTCCTCGCTTCTCCTCTTCTGTGTCTCCTCCCATCTCATCCCTCGCTTGCATTCGCTCTCTGCCTGCGACCCCCAGTGCTACCATTTCCTTTGTGTGTCTCACCCTCCTTCACATTCTCGTAGAGCTCATCCTCCTCCTTGTCACTGTCATCGACCAGCATACAATCATTTCCCTTGAATTCCCTTTGCTTTTGATATTATTCTTTGTTTTGATTTTTGTTATGGTTAAGTGAAATCGATTTTGTTTTTAATTTGTTCACTTTTCTTCTTTTGGTTTCTTTTTTCTTTAAATTAAAAAAAAATTCAACAATTTGATCTTTTTTATTTTTATTTTTTTATGAGTTTTCTTATTATTATTATTATTATTATTATTAAATCCAAAAGATAATAATTAAAATTTTGATTTTGATTGTGGCTTTCATTTTTTCCAAGTTCCAAAATTTTGAATTAAATTTTTGTGTGGCTTGTGGTCCATTAAAAATCTAATTATCCTTTTTGATTTTTACATTTTCAATATTAAAAAAAATTCATAAAACTTAGCACATTAAATTTTCTTAAGGAATAATCAAAATTTTAATATAAAATTCCTTTTTTCGGTTTTGTGTTAAGGGTTTGAGATTTTTTAAATCTTAAAAGAGAAATATTTTGGGGGGTACAATTTTTTCTCTATAGTCAAAACAAATTTATATCATTTAAATGATCTCTAAAGTTTGACTAAAAAAAAAAACTCTGGATTTTGGTCACTTAAGAAAATTTATTTTAAATCTAGAATTGTTTGAATTATTTAGCATTTGACTTTCATGTTTCTACATGGTAATTAATTTTTTGAAATTTAAATGCTTAAGTCTTTTGCATGCTAAGCATTCTTATTCTTCATATCTATTGAGATTGCTCATCATTTAATTAGCTCTAACCGTGGTTTAATTACTTGAATTAATTGGATATTTATTGTAAATTTTTTCAAGTAATTATTAAGTGCTCTTTTATGGAATTGTAGTAGATCACATATCTTTTGTTTCCTAAACTGGGTATTTTTTTTTAGCATCAATACAATTTTCGTTGATATTAAATTATGAAGAAGCTTTTGTTCTCTTTGAGCTATAATTTCACTTGAAAGAATCGAGAAGTTTTGAAGTAAGCTTGTGGTTTAATTGTGATATTGCTAAAGTTTTTATCTTTCAACCTTTGTCGGGTGAAGTGAAAATGTCATTTGGGTTATTAAGGGATTTGATAGACCATGACATAGTTTCTTTTTATCCTCGAATCTAAATTTATCTCATCTTCAAATCACCTCGTGCATTTGCATATTAACTTAGTTATGCATAATCAAAATTTACTTCCAAGCATAAGCTTGCTTGATAGACAGATAGGTACTAATGAGCCTCATTATTAAGTAATTATATGGGCCTTAATTGGCTTTAATTCACCTCCTAGCTTAGTAAAACCAACTATTCTCACAACTTATTGCATACTTTTGATTATATTTTGTTTATGAAATGAGTTAGAGTTGGATATTTGGCTTTGTGGTCTAATGTGCATATAATGCAGGAATAAAGGATAAAAGCAAGGAGAAATGTAGATATAAACGATAAAAACAAAGGACTATAGCAAATACCTTGGTTAAGAATCGAATGGGACAAGGTAGAGGAATTATAGGATGTTAATCCTCCTCATCTACTAGTCCTCCATTCGAATATTCCTCCATCAACACGGATTGAAAAAAGCCACATCATGAGGACTAAAAGACATCCAAGAAAGTGAAAAGGACAGAAAACAGTTTATTTTGAGTTGGGAGCCAAACCACCCTAATTTGGAAGGAATTTGTTGGAAACTTCATATGTATAAATAAAGAAGCTTAGGACCTCACTAGGATTCAGACTTCATTTTTAAAACTCTATTTTATTTATGAACTACAAAGACTTGTGAATTTTCTCTGTAATCCATGGTTTCTATAATGAAGATGAGTTATATTGAAGCCAGCTTTGAGTTAAAATTTGAGGGCTGAAGCTCTTGGGTTAGGGCCTGACCCAAGCAGCCACAACTCCTCTTCACTGTATTGTTATTCTAGCATAGAGTTATGTTCTGTTTATTTGTTAAATAGTTTCATGGTTTTCTAATGCATTTTCTCAAGAAGTTTTTGGTTCTAATTTATTTGGTTAAGCAACTTTATGGTTCTCTTCACTTATTTAAATAGCTTCCTGTTTATGTTCATTCATTTATGTAGTTGTCTCTGTTGTAGATTACTTTCATTTGTGTTTTTGATTCACAGGTTGGATTAGAGGAAAACATTACTATCAGGTTGTGCGCAGGTGTCTCAGCCTCATCTCCTCTCTCTGGGACCATGGCTTGAGGCAGATACCCTCCAACAACCTCAAAAACACAGTTTTTGGTTCTGGCATGGGCTATGGAGTTCGCTTTTTAAATACAATTAGTTGTTTACCTACACTAGTTCTCTTTATCATTTTCCTTTGAAACTGCCTCCAACACATTCCCCCTCCATCACTTCCACGTTGTCCGATCACCAACAAACCTTCACAATCACCATCTAATTCACTATTTTCTTCAACAGCTGCCTCACATAGAGTCCACTATTCACTTTATGAAATTTAAGTTCCCATCGTTGATCTACCTTGCCTAATCCGATGGATATCTCTTCACTCAATCGCCAACGAGCTTGGTCGATCTACATTGTTGATCAGCCTTGCCTAATCTAATGGCTATCATGCCATATCACGTGGTTTTTTGTCCGACCGTTATCCGCCTGAGAGCACACAAAATGGGTGGTTTCCCCATGCTATGTGTCACCTAGGGAGGCTAATCGCGTAAAATTTGAGAAAACCACTTACAGCTTTGAGGGCATGCGATAAACAACTTACCACCCTCTAAACCTGCTCCACCATTTCCATATGTTCTTTTTCCCGCGATCTAATCTCCGCCATCCATCTTCTGACTAGCCTCATCTGTGCATCTCTTGCCTTCACTCGCACGATAAGATCTTAGTTGTTCATCGCTCCTATTAGCCTCACTTGTCCATATCTCGGCCTCACCTGCGTGATTAAATCTCAGCCATTCATCTCCTTTGCTCCCTTGTTTTCCCATCTACCTACGTAACCTCCTATGATCAAATCCTCGCCATTCATTTACCTTTCACCCGACTAATCCAATGATTCTTATGCATTGTTTCTCCCTCACATCCTCCTCTCACTGATTTCGACCTTTGACTACTTTTTCCGCATGAAACCTGATTTAGCCTAAGTTCCATTGTTTACCCCTTAGTCTAGTTTTAATGTTTTTTTCTTCTGCAACATAGATAATTAGCATTAGATTAATGTTAAATTAGCAATTCTACTTAGCATAGTTGTTCGATTGATTAAGTTAGGTTATGGTTCAAGTTTAGCATTTCATGTTGTTTTCTTCATTCCTACAGTAGAATATCTCTCTTGTAGAATAAGGTTTTCTCTCCTTCCATCAAAGAATTAAGCTTCTTTTGACTCTATAGAAGTTTGGCTTGGAATCCCTAGGGTCTCTTGCAGATAAATAGTGACAATAGGTAGGACCTTCACTTCTACTTGTGCATATAACACTGTCACCTCCAATTTTGTGCAAACCATGGGTTGATAAGTAAAGCTGGTATCCCTGGGAGTTACAACATTATTGTTGCAATACCTAGGCTCATCACTTTTTGGTGTTGTTGTGAGGGAGGTGTCTAAGTAGAAGTAATTACTTATTTATTCTATTTATAGTCTCTAGACTTTATTTTCTTCTACTTCTAGTCTTTAACTTTCTTCCATTAGTTTATTTCTACAAAAGTAATCCAGTTTCTTTCTTTCTTTTGGTTGCGATTATCTGCTTTCCTTTCCATTCTGCAAGTCCCTTCTAGCTTTAACTAAATATTACAAAACACCAACCCAAAAACATTTCCTTTCATGCCTCGTAGGATTAGAGAAAATTCAGGAAAATTTTTGTCAAATACCCCTACTACATCCAACGGGAAACCTTCTATCTTCTTTAGTGATGGTGAATTGGAAGACCCTTTAGGTGAGCAAACTTACCTATTTGGGGAACCTACAGAAGAAGAAGAAGAAGAGGAAGAACGAATTCCTATTGAACCAATGGCTGGAAACCAAAATGACAGGGGAGATAGAGAGAGAATTCAGAGTACCTTCCCCATCAGGGAAACCAATGGGGACACTAAGATGAAGAATATAATCCCCTCTGCTCTACCTCATTTCCATGGACTTACCACAGAGGATCTTGAAACTTTCCTACTTGAATTTTCTATTATATGCCAAACCTATGACTATACAAATGATGAGAAAAGGTTAAAACTGTTCTTATCTACCATCAAGGATGCAACATTGTGTTGGTTCATGGATTTACCTAGAGATAGCATCAAAAATTGGGCTCATATGCAACAAACTTTTAACGAAAAATATAGGGACTAATGCAGGTGAAAGGATACTAAAGAAGATATTTTTAGGATGATGATAGGCCAGGATGAATCCCTAGAAGACTATGAAGAAATATTCTAGCTTAGTTACAAAAGGGTCAGGTGCACACTTGACCCTAAGTCACTAAAGCTGGTCTTTATTAGAGGAGCAAGGGAATATCTTCTAGATACCTTACGTATGATAGCAAGAGGATATGTCTACTAATTACCCTATAAGGAAATTAAGACTATCTTTAGAAGACATTCTAAGATAGCCAGGAAAAAGGGTAGGGGTAGTCAACCTATGACCAATACATCATCCTCTAACTTATTCATCAAAGGTGAAATTGGAAATATGCTAGAAGATTTCAAAAGTGACATGATGCAAACCATTTCCTTGCAATTGGACACCATGAGCATCAAGAGGAAGCCAGAGGAAGCAGAGAGAGCCTTGGCCATTTTTTGTCCTAAATGCACTAGGAGGCATCCTAGGAACATATTTCCATTAAACTGTATTCAAATTTTCCCAGTGTGTGTAGAAAACCACTCGACATACAAGTGCCCTTATTTACTTGGAATCAAATCTATATATCAAGGAGCTGAAGGGGTCACTGAGCAGCTTTGCTACATCAACCAAAGGAGACCTCCTAGGCCAAGACCATACCAGTAGGGTATGCAAGGGCCATCCCATGAATACTACAACCCCAACCAAGTCACTGTTATACCTTCTTGGGGACTCCCTGCTCATCCTTCTTGGTCTACAACCGCTCCTTGGTCCTATGCATCTCAATATCAATCCCAGCTAGCCAACGAGTCATTTCAACCTTACATTTAGCCACAACATCAGTGGAATAACCCACCCCAAGGGTGGAGGCCCCAATTTAACAATGTTACATCCCTATTGCCTCCACCACCTAACTAACCACAACTCCTGCAATCTGCTCCACCTAAGCAACCCCAGGTTCCCGCCCAACCAAATCCGAACCCAAACAATAGGCAGTCTCAACAAGCATATAGTGGAGAGACATCATACCCAGCTTATGTTGTAGAAATCTAAGAGATCAACCTAAGATCAAGGAGAATTCTCCCTGATAGCCAACCTCCCTCTCCACATAGGGAGGTTTAGGAAGAAAGAGAGGAAAGAAACCTGAAAGTGAATCCACCCTTTCCTTAAAGATTAGCCCAACCACTTCAGCCTACCCCAGAAGAAATTGAACTTCTTGGAGAATTCAAAAACCTATGTGTAAAAATTCCCCTTCTCTAGGCAAGCAAAGATTTTCTTATTTACAATAAATTGGTTAAGGAGAAGTGCTTCAAGCATCCAAGAAGAAGAAAAATGGATTCACCTACCATTAATGTCATTGGGAAGTTGTCTGACTTAATGTTGGGGAAAGTAATATGTCCAAAATATTTGGACCATGGAAGCCCTGCCATAGATGTACACATCAATGGAACCATTGTCCCACACACTCTGCTTAATATTGGGGCTACCATTAATGTGTTGACTAAGGACACCATGCTCTAACTCAACCTCCAAGGGTCATTGAGAAAGACCACAATAATGCTACAAGTTCCAGATCATTCCACAGCCACCCCTGAGGGAATTGTGGAGGATGTGATGGTATCCATTGGTTCCTGGGAATACCCTACAGATTTCCTAGTTCTCCAGCCTAAGGGTAAGTTTACTGGTTACCCTCTCATCCATGGGAGGCCATGGCTAGCCACAGTTAATGCTTACATTAGCTGCAGAGCTAGGAATATGACCATTAAGAATGGGAATATGTCCAAAAAATTAGTCCTATACCCTCCTACTCAACCTTCACTAGAACATGATTTACCTTTATGGTTAGAGGAGGAGGAAGAAGATGAGGGTTACTCTACCCAGTTTTATACTTTGGAAGAAATCATAGGAGGAGGAAAGAAAGATGAGGATGATTTAATTTAACACCTACTCCAAAATCCAAATCCTACTTCCCTACCATTAGAAGAAGTAAGGGAAACCATGAAAAAACATCCAATTGATTTATGACTGGCCAATTCCAACCCACTCTGTGTCAAAACCATAGAATTTTTCAAAGAGAAAGCTTTGCAAGTTAATCCATCTCTTTCTACTTTGGAAGAGGAAAAATTATGTAACCTGTTGAGGGAGGACCTAGAAGCCTTTGCTTGGAGCTATAAGGAAATGAAGGGAGTACACCCTTCAATGTTTACTCACCACATCTACATCCAAGAAGGTTGCAAGCCAGTCAGGTAACCACAAAGGAGGATGAATCTAGCTCTTAAAGAGATAGCTAAGGAAGAACTGCAAACACTGCTAGATGCATGATTTATTTACCCTATCTTAGATAGTGAGTGGGTATCTCCTTTAGTATTAGTACCTAAGAAAAATAGTAAGTGGAGGATTTGTGTGGATTATAGGGAGTTGAAAAAAGCCACCAAGAAGGATAACTATCCCATACCCTTCATTGACCAAGTGCTAGATAGCTTGGCAGGGAAGAAATTCTTTTCTTTCCTAGATGGATTCAGTGGGTATAACCAAATCCAAATCTACCGAGAAGACCAGGACAAGACCATATTCACTTGTCCTTGGCGTACTTTTTCCCATAAGGTCCTTCCTTTCGGCCTATGCAATGCTCCTGCCACTTTCTAGAGAGCAGTATTGAGTATCTTTGCTGTATTAGTACATGATACTCTGGAAATCTATATGGATGACTTTACACCTTATGGTTGTGATTTCCAAGAAGCCCTGATTAACCTAGGAAAAGTATTATACAAATACATTGAAATGAATTTGTACCTTAGTCGAGAAAAGTGGGAATTCTTAATGATTAAAGGGACTGTGTTAAGTCATTCAATATCTCAGCAAGGATCCTAAACAAAATAGCAATCATCCAAGGGGTCCCACCTCCACAAAATAATAAAGATGTCATAAGTTTCTTAGGATTGGCTTGATACTATTGGAGGTTCATAAAGAACTTCAACAAGTTGGCCTCTCGTTTGTTTGGATAGTTGGCCAAAGATTCTAAATTTATATGGTCAAATAACTGCCAAGAGGCCTTAGACATTCTAAAGGGTAAATTAATCACTGCACCAATCTTGAGAGGCCAAAATTGGGCCCTCCCTTTTCATATCCATGTTGATGCCTCACATAAAGCCATATGAGCAGCCATAGGTCAGGTATAGGAGAAATTTCCTTATGCCATCTATTTTACGAGTAAAAACCTGTCAAAGGTTGAGTTAAATTATATTGTGACCGAAAAAGAACTCATGGTTGTTGTGCATTCATTGAACAAGTTTAGGCATTATATTAGAGGCTATCAAACATTTGTGCATACTGATCATGCTGCAATTAAATATTTAATGAAAAAATCAGATGTAAATGCTAGAATCATAAGATGGATACTTTTGTTGCAACAGTTTGATCTAACTATTGTTGATAAGTCCAATAATGAGAATGTTGTTGTTGACTTTTTATCTAGGATGAATCTACCTATAGGTGAAGAAGGAATGGTGGATGATCAGTTACCAGATGAGTGTTTGTTTTCTATCTCAGTACTCTCCCCATGGTTTGTTGATATAACAAACTATTTGGTATCAACAAATTTCCCACCAAACTTGTCCTTTAGAGAAAAGAGAAAGATAATCAAGAAAAGTTCCGCCTTCACCTGGATTGGGGGAAATCTGTTCAAACTTTGTCTAGACCAAATTTTGAGAAGATGTGTAAGGGAAGAGGAAGTCTTTGACATCCTTCTGACCTTTCATGATGGGCCTTGTGGAGGTCACTTTGCAGCAAAGAGGACAACATTCAAAGTGTTGCGAGTAGGCTATTATTGGCCTACTCTTCATCAGGATGTGAGGAAGTACATTAGTCAGTGTGATCAATGCTAGAGGATGGGAAAGCCTACTCCAAGAGATGAAATTCCCCTACAACCTCAAGTGACTTTCGAGCCATTCGATAAGTGGGGCATGGACTTCATTGGGCCTATCAATCCTTCAAAGAAAAAACAACAAATTATTGTGTGCACTGATTACTTGACTAAGTGCGCTGAAACCAAGGAAATTAAGGCAGCTAAAGAAGAAAAGGTGGTTGAGTTCCGAAGGGAGAATATATTCTACAAATTTGGGTACCCTAGAGAGCTAGTCATAGACCAAGGCAACCAATTTACTTCCAATAGAATTAAACAACTACTCAACCACCACAAAATCAAGCATAGCACCTCCACTCCTTATCATCCACAAGCTAATGGGAAAGTGAGTTGACCAATAGGGAACTCGAGAACATCTTAACCAAGGTGGTGAGAAGCAGAAGGAAGGATCGGGCAGAGAGACTAGTTGAGGCCACTTGGGCCTATAATACAACATGGAAGACCACCACTGGATTTACACCCTATGAGGTGGTCTACGGTAAAAATGCTATGTTTTCCATTGAATTTGAATATAACACATTGAGGATGGTAGCCCCACTAGATTTAGATTTCAGTCATGCATAGAAATAAATGTTGTTGCATTTGAATGGATTGGATGAATTCAGAATGCAGGCTCTCCTACATACAGAGATAGTTTAGCTTCAGACGAAGGTCTGGCATGACAGGCACATCAAGGAGAAGCAATTTCGAGAAGAAGACTGGGCATTGTTATATGATTCTAGGTTTAAATATTTTAAGGGCAAGTTAATAACAAGATGGCTCAGACCTTATGTGGTGGAAAGATGCCATGAAAATGGTTCAGTGAAAATCAGGACTATTGATGAAGAAGCCATTCCATTGCTAGTTAATGGACACAGATTGAAAATGTACAAGAACCCTTTATCAAGACAAGAGTTCATTGAGAACATTAATAAGACATTGATGATGGTGGAGAAAATTCCAGCTCCTCCCTCATCTGGTTATTGAAAAAGGAAAAAGAATAAGGATTCAGGTGAAAACCTCTATGAGGCGCCTGAGTCCCATCTTTCGTTTGAAAACCTCATGAGGTTACCCAAGGATGATAAAAATTAAAAGGATAAGAAGATCCCTAGGTGAAAACCTTCTTGAGGTGCCCAGGGCATATATCTAGGGTGAAAACCTCTTTGAGGTAGCTTAGGTGTTTTGTTTAATATATATATATATATAAGAAAAAAAAAACATAATTGTTATGTATAGGTGGGTGAGAAATACAACTAGAGAGCAAAGGGAAGATCCAAAGGGAACCCTGGCTCACATATATTTCATCTCCTCCACTCCTTACTAATGCATCCCTCCATCAATTCTATTGTTTTTTCACTTCATTGCTTCCATTCAGGTGAAGATTGTGTTTTCTAACAAAATCACCTCAACCATTACCATCATCCCTGCATCCACATACACTCCTACTCCCTCTATCCATTCATTACATCATCCTCATAGCACCATCTAGCAACATGATCAATAATTCTACGGAAGACACCAAAAATTGCCAAGTGGTAAACCAGGAGCTTCACATCAGCAGCAACATCAAATCCAAGAACTCCACAACAGTAGCAACAACATCAGATCTTCAGTCATAGACACCTACAAAAGCTGATAAACCATCAGCATACAACAGAGAAGGAAGAATAATGACCATCAAAAACATCTCTGATCTTTGACAACTAGAACATGGCATCAAGACCACAGGTAAGTATCCTACGCACTCACTCATATGCATCATTTTATCAAAAGCTGTAAAGGTTAAGAGGTAGTTGGTTTACAAGTGAAAAGATGGAAAAAAGGAAATTCTTTAATAAGTCAAAAAAAAATGCAAGAGTCCATAGATACAGGGTTGTTATGGCAACAATGTGAGAATGCTTGAAGAATTAAGATCTGGGGTAGAAACACCTGTTCACCAAAGACTCAACATACCCTATTTCTTGATGCAATCACTCATAGACTCTAGCAGCAAAGTAGAGGAAGGAAATTTCGAGCAGTTGGTTCACCATGGGTTGATTAGGATCCTCATTAAGGATGCCCTCCAAAGCCTTAGGATCCCCATAATATGGTCAGTCTTTAGAAACTTACTAGTAGAAGATGAAATCAAAGCTCTCACCTATGATGTTAGTCCTTCTATCAGTGAGGGGGAAAAACAAGAAGAAAAAGATACAGAGCTGGATGGGGATGAGATGGGTGAAGAAGAAGCTAATACAGAGGAACATGCTTAAAAAAGACAAGGAAGATGATGTTGAAACAAGAGGAGGAGACAAAGGAAGAAACTGATGGAGATGCAAAAGAATAGAAAAAGGAAGAAGATAAGAAAAACAAAGAGGACAACTGCAGGAAAAGAAAAACCAGCTAGCATGTATGACCAACCTCTCCTTGGAGGCCATCTAGTGTAGGATGCCAGCTAAATCCTACACTCCCTGCCTCAAAGAATAATGGTTGCAATTATAGATTAAAACCTTAGCACAAAGGAGCATCATGCTATTTCAGGGCTGTAGACAGTTTCTTAATCTTTGTGGTCAAAGTGCACTAAAGGATGGGGCCAAAATGGTTGAGTTTTACTTGCATAACATAGCCCTCACAGATATGAATATTTGGGACCCTAATGCATAGATAGGAGAGCTACAATTAATGGCTTTGGAATTGTTAGGATTCCAAGAAACTCTCCTAGGTTGTAGCTCAGAGATGCCTGGTAACATATAAGCTCAACTATTGTTGTAAGGTTTACTGGAAGGGATGATGGTTTGGTTCAAGCCAGATAACCTCTTCTACTCTATTTCACTCCAGAAATGCGTGAACACCCTCAGACTACAAGGCTTTAGACCACCAATGCTCACAGTTTTAGATATTAGGTGAATATGGAGAATACTAACCACACTAGCATATACACAAGACCATGTGATGGCCGACTGCAACTAGTACAAAAACCTACAAATCTAATCTATTAATGCAAAGACAGGATGACAACTCTCTTGCATTAGATAGAAAGAAACCTGAGCAACATATTCCGTGATGCATTCAAGATTCTAACACCAAGATAAGATGATAGTTATCTAGTGCTAAACATCAAGAGATCAAGAACATAACATATTAGGTACAAGCTTAGAACATATAACAGAGCTAGCACTGGCTCCTTTTGGGGATGAAAGCCTCCCTATGAGGTTTCAAGAACTGTAGACCTTTTCCTTTCATACAAAGACAAGATCAACAATATTTCCTAGTGTTCCATTGGGCATGGAGTCTAATTAAGCCTACACTAAAACTTTGTAAAAGAACATATTTACAATCTTGAGGCCTAAAGGCCTTAATTAACATGAACTTTCAAAAACCGCCCATTGACTAGGCCATCAAAAACTATTTCTCCTTCCATACTTTGCAGCATGAAAGTGTTGTTCCCCTGGACCTGAGCAATGACAAAAGGTCCAGTCCACAGAGCATCAAACTTCCCATGATTGCCTTTCTTTTCCTTCAATGCATCCCATTTAAGAATCAAGTCTCTAATTTGAAAATTGTCCATCTTTGTCTTTCTGTCAAAGGCTTCCTTGATTCTCTTTTGATGTGTTGTAGAGTTTTCAATCAATTGATCTCTGATTTGATGCACTTCAGCCAAGTTACTAATCCTCTTTTCCATGTCATTTTCCTCATTCTGCTCTTCCTACAAGAACTTGGCCATAAGGAGGGTCAACTGGATTGGGAATATAGCCTTAGTGCCATATACCAGCTTGAATAGATAATTCCTTGTAGATTTCTTGGTGGTCACCCTATTAGCCCACAATGTAAACTTTAGTTTGGAATCCCAGTTCCTTTTGTTGTCTTCCAGCAGCTTTTTGATTATCCTTATCAGAATCTTATTGGATGATTCTACTAGACCATTAACTTGAGGGTAATATGAGGTGGAATGCACTAGCTTAAGGCCCATTGAGTCACACATGTCCACCAACTCTTTTGCTTTGAAGGTTGCTGCATTGTCTGTAACTAATTTGTGTGGACAGCCAAACCTGGTGAAAATGTTTTCTGTCAAGAACTTCATGAAAACATGGTGATCAACTTTCCTAGTAGGGATGGCCTTAATCCATTTAGTGAAGTAGTCAGTGGCTACTAAGATCCATATGTGCTGGCCACTAGAATGTGGATTAATTTCCCCTATGAAATCCAAGCCCCACTGTTGGAAAGGGCCATTGGCATGTATTGGCTTCAAGGGTAAGGATTTCAACTATCGCTTTCCTTCAAACCTCTGGAATTTATCACAGGATATTACAATGAAAAGACATCAGAAAACTGAGTGGGCCAATAATACCCAGCTCTAAGGATCTTGTGGGCTATGGTTTTCCAATAGTTATCTCCTCCATAGATGTTGGAATGAAACTAATGCATGACCTCCACAAATTGTTCTTTGTCCAGACATCTTACAAGGATTCTAGATGGATCCCTCCAACAAAGCAAGTTTTTATGAATACTGAACTTGGCTATTCTGAGCTTAATAGTCCTCGCTTGGCTTGAACTAAGGCCTGGAGGAACTTCTAGCTTCAGCAAAAATTGATCCATTCTAGAATACCATTCACAAGAAGCTAGATTTTCGGCCAACAACCGGTCATGTCCTTGTCCCACTGTTGCTTCTTCTATCTGCAAATTCTCTGAATTCATACCCATGTAGTTTATGTCAATCATTTTGCAATTTTCTTCAGCCATCAGCTGAGTAAGGCTCTGGCCCTTGACAAGCTTGGTGGGCTTCAATTCTATGTTGAATTCAATAAGCTTTACAATCCATTTATCCCTTCTTCCATAAACATCTGGCTACATTAGGACATCCTTTACTGAAGCAGAGGACACATATGCAATTACCTTGGAGTGCAGAATGTATACTTGGAAATATTTTAAAGACTTGATAAGAGCATAGGCCTATTTTTCAATAATATCATACCTTAGTTGAGCATAACTTAAGTTTTTGCTGAAAAATGCCACTGGATGCTCAGAATCCTCATCATATTTCTACAATAAGACTGTTGTAAGGGTGTCATCGGAAGCGAAGGAGAAGATATGGAACTCCTTGCTATAGTCTGGGTTGATTAAAGTGGGAGCTTCCATAATAGCTCTTTTGATGTCTTCAAATTATCTTCTTGCTGCATCAGTCCATTTGATCTTTGATCCCTTTTTCAGCATAGAGGTAATGTGTTTTACCAATTCTACAAAATTAGGAATAAACCTCGTTACACAATTTATTTTGCCCAGAAAGGATTGGATGTCCTTTTTTGATCTTGGGATAGACAAGGTCTGTATCGCTTTCACTCTCTCTGGGTCAATCTTGAGACCTGTAGCAGAAATAATATGTCCTAGAAGCTTGTCCTCTTCTAGAGAAAACTGTGAATTCTTAGGATTCACTGATATCCCAAACCTTCTGCACTTCAGAAACACTTTCTCTAAATGCTGCAAATGATCTTGATGGCTGCTAGAGTATACTATTATATCACCTAGTTATACTAGGACAAACTTATCCTTCTCTCCTACAAATGCTATATCCATGGCTCTTTGAAAGGTAGCCTCAACATTCATCAGCCCAAAGGGCATCTTGGAGCACATAAAAGTGCCCTAAGGAGTGGTGAAAGTAGTCTTTTCTTGGTCATCTGGGTGTACATAAACTTGGTTATACCCTGAAAATCCATCCAGGAAAGACATAACTTTGGCCCCTGAGACTTTCTGTAGCAAATGTTCCATGTTTGGCAGGGGATAGTTGTCCTTTCTGGAACATTTGTTCAGGTTCCTGAAATCAACACACAACTTTATTTCTCCATTTTTCTTCCTCACCACTATCAAGTTGGCTACCCACTTTGAATACCTTAGAGGAAATATGATTTTGGCAACCAAAAACTTCTTGATTTCTTTTTCAATCAGAGGGAGGACCAAAGGATTAATGGGTCTCACCTTCTGTTTGAAAGGAATGGTGTCTTTCTCTAATGGGATCTTATGCTGGATGAGATTTTTGTCATAAGTTTTAAGGTCACTGTATTCCCAAGCAAAGACATCAACAAATCACTTCATTAAGGTGTAGTACTCAAAACTTTGGGCAACAGATAAATGGGTGGACAAATTTATATACTTTGGATGATCTGGACCCCTTATGTTATGCCTATGGATTACAGACTGATTTTCTTTTTGGGCAACCTTACGAGGCAGATCATTATGGTCAAACAGCTTCTCTAGAGGCATTAGCCCTTTAGGTATATGATTGCTAGGCAACTGAACAATACTGTCTTGGCTAATTTTGTTCCTTAGCTGGGGCTGGGTAAATTACTCAAAGGTTTCATTCTCTTGATCAATTTGCATTTTAGAGAATTCATCAACAACTTGCAAAAACCTCTTTACTTCATCATCATCCTCAAAAACTTTCCAGTGTTGAACGTTATTAGGAAAGGATGGTCTACATTTTACCTAGACTTGATAAGAAAATATAGGGGACATGGGAGGGATGAACATGGTAGCAAACACAGTAAGTGAATCAATAAGCTGATTTTTTACTCTAGGGATATATGAGATACAAAAGTTGTCAAAAGATTCTTTGAGTCTCCATACCTAATCTTTGTACACTTTCAACCTCGGGTGCTTTGCTTGGAACATTTTTTTCACTTGTTGAATGATGAGATCAACATTTTCAAACACCTTTATGTCTCTGATTCCTATGTCTTTGGCAGCATTTAAGCCCAATATCAGAGTCTCATACTCTGCTATATTGTTGGTGACCTGAAAAGTCAGTTTAAAAGACAAATGTGTGCTTTCTTGTTTTGGAGACACTAACACCACTCCTGCTCCTGCAGTTTCCTTTGAACATGCTCCATCAAAGAACATATCCCAAGCATGTGTCGCTTCCTCTTCCATGGCCTGACATACTGGTTTCTTGAGCTACACCGAGGCCCTCTGGGCTTCCTTAATTTGGAGAATACATGCTCCAAAATCAGTGTCCACAGCATAAATGGGATGATTGGTGGGATTCTTCTCATCACCGATGATATAGGCCAACTAGGCTTCCTTGTATAGTCTTTTGATTTCTCCTCAAAAAATTGGGATGGTGGCATAAGACAAGTCATTTTGCAATGTTCCACCAACCTCTCAACCCACCCTCTAGAGAGTAGCATACCAAACTTGGGGGGACATCTGCTACCACAATATCCGTCAACATGCTTTTCATGGGAAGTTGAGTTAGGATGATAGTTAAGTCTATGATTAACCCTAGACATTTCACCTTCCTCAAATCAAAGGAGAACAAGTCATAATAAGGTCTGGTAATATCAAGGCCTAACTCTTACATGACAGCTTTGGGCATCAGATTATGGCCGACACTTGTGTCCAGCAAACAGTTGTGGAGGATTTTGTCATGAATGGTCAAGGAGAGATAAAATGATGGGGAATTTTCATCAGCAGGTTCAGTCATTGGGCTAAGCACAACTGCAGGCTTATCATCTTATAAATTCACATTCATTGGATGTTTGTGTGGCTTTCAGCTCAAGGGTATCAAGGATAGGCTTCTTAAAGACCTCACTCTTTACAAATTCTGTCAAAGGCACAGATATTTTTAACTTCTGGACTTCTAATTTGAAACTGAAAGGGGAAGGGGACTTGTCAGGGCCTCTTACCTATTGAGCCGATGTTTTGAGGATGATGGGATTAGCTATTAGTCATTTCTGCTTGGTGATCTGTTGCTCTGTGGGGACAACAGCTCTTTGGGTAGGATTCTCTTTGACATTACTAGTTCTTGACCTCAAGTTATATCTTTGCTGGTCTTCAGTCTGTATAACAACTTCTCTGTCCCACTCTTGACTGGTTTGGTCCCTGAGTAATGACTCTTTATAGGCAGCTAATGTAAAAAAGGCAGCATTTCCCTTGTCTTCCATGTAGTGAATCTCATCCTCTTCATCAAACTACTCATCCTCCATGACTACATTATGGAAAGGAGTCTTAACCCGTTGTTCTTCACTAGCCTCTTTGCCCCTTTAAATGATCTACAATTGTTCATTTGCTCTTCTGAGTGGATTTTGATTTCTAGGAGAAAATGTATTAGGGAGCCTTGCTTTCCCAAAACTCTGCTCAACATTCAGTTTGGATATTTCAGCAGCCAATGACTCTATCATCTTAGTCATTTTGTCTATTTTGGGTTCTGAAGATGAAGAAGAAGAGGAAGACACACATTTCTGCCTCCTTCTATCAACAGGCCCTTTGAGTTTCTCTACAGCCATGATATTGGATTCCACCTCCAAGGCTACATCTTGCATTTTAGCTAGAGAAGCACATCTTCTCTCTCTTCATAGTAGGCAAAAATCAGAATCAAAGGCATTGGCATAGGTGATTTTTGCAGAGGTGGGGGTAGGCTTCAGTTCCGCTGTATCTTTCTATACATACGATTGAATCTTTTATTAAAGTCAGACAATGACTCCCCATTTTCCATTTTCAAGTTTCCAAACTTAGTATGGTAGTATAGCAGGTCTTTCTTTTCTCCCTAATGTTTTAAAAACACATAATCTGATGCTTCAATGTCTGCTATAGACCGAGGGGTCAGCTCTCTGAACCACTTTCTAGCCTCTCCATCAAGGCTTTGGACAAATACTCTCATCTACACATCATATTCACTAATATCTAGGTTATCAGCATAACTATAAAAAGACTTAAGGTGTTCTTTAGCTGTTACTCCCTCTGTACCAATGAACTTAGGCATGTATTTTTGATATTCTCCTATAGGCATGGAATTCAAAGAAATAGGCATGACCAGGGATCCATACCTAGCAACTATGATTCTCTCCATTTTGGTGGGTGCTTGTGGACCTACCATGACTAGGGTAGATGGAAGGGTGCTAGTAGTTTGAAAGGTAGGGAGTTGAGAAATGACTGACAGGGCTAAAGGAATAAGATGGACTAGAAGGTAGGTTTCCTTTGGATTGAGATCCAAAGGGGACTTTACTAAATAGGGAGCTTTATGAATCTCCAAAAATATTTCTTCGCTGCTAGTAATAGGGGCTATATTTTCAACATGTAGATGCTCAGTTACAAGCCTTTCTTGCATAGATACATAAGATTGTTTAGGCTTACCTAATCCTAATGCTCCTTTTCATGATATCTTGCTTTACTTGATAATCTTCTTAGGGTCAGCTGGTGATTTATGAGGATTTCTTCGAGTGTGTCTCACAAACTGAGCCATAACTGTGATGTGGAGTCGCCAAAAGGTTAGGCCTCCAGTAGAGTCACCAGATAGATGATTATAACCAAAAATGTGTCCGGACTTTGTCTATCATCAAAGCTAGATCTGTGTCCTTCTCCAAGGGAAGCTGAGCTTCAATCTTCTCTCCCCAACAACGGTGCCAATTATGTTAGGATTCTAAGAAACTCTCCTAGGGTGTAGCTCAGGGATGCCTGGTAACATATAAACTCAACTATTATTTCAAGGTTTAGTGGAAGGAATGATGGTTTGGCTCACGCCAGATAACCACTTCTACTCTGTTTCACTCTAGACATGCATGAACACCCTTAGACTACAAGGCTTTAGACCACCAATGCTCACAGTTTTAGATATTAAGTGAATATGGAGAATACTAACCACACTAGCAGATACACAAGACCATGTGATGGCTAGCTACAACTAGTATAGAAACCTACAAATCTAATCTATTAATGCGAAGATAGGATGACAACTCTCCTGCATTAGATAGAAAGAAACCTAAGAAACCTATTCAATGATGCACTCAAGATTCTAACACTGAGATAAGATGACAGTTATCTAGTGCTAAACATCAAGAGATCAAGAACACAACATATTAGGTACAATCTTAGAACGGAGGAAAATGGACAGTGAGCAGTTAACAACAAAAGAAGCTTGTATTTGTTGAAAATGAAGATGAGATGCTACAAATGAAAAAATGTCTATAGTCTCTAGAATTTGAACCTTACATCAAATGCCAACCTTGATTATATCTTGCTCCTGGGTATTTCTAAATTTACATTACAATGGCACCTTGCCATTTAGGTATGGATGGGTTAAAATTGACCACCAACTGCATTTAGTTGTCTGATGGAGTCTTTGGACGAGGTTGCTTGGTTCACTGGGAAAATCTAATCTGTACAACTGTTGTGTTGTCCTTTAGGTGGTTGGAATGCTTGAAGTAGTGAAGTCCATGACTGGTAAATTATGTTACAAAGTCGTGCTATGTCCTTTTCTCCTTTTTTCCATGCTTTCTATTTAATGTGGTTGTTGGGGATATTACTGTAACCGATCCTCGCAAAGTTGGTCATCTCCTTCTTTGGGCAACAGAATGGTCAAGGATGTGGGATGCATGGGTACACGGACAGTTGGGAAGAGAGAGAAGGATGACCGTCAGATTAGGGAAATGGATGACAAAAATGGCTCAGCAGATACTATTGGCTGAGATGGGAATGGGGTGTGTTAGTGCCGTTGGATCTTCAGTAGACAGATCGGACTGTCATCGGGCGACGGAGTTGCACGAGCGTTTAATGGGCGAGGGTGGTTTGGTCGGGCGGTAACAGTTTTCATCACACCGCTTTTGGGCACTGAGTGGTAAATGCCCAAGGTCGAGCGATTCCACTTAATGATCGACATGTAGAAGTGGATGAGAGAGAAAAATAGCTCTCATGGCGCACTATCACTTGATCAAGTTGCCTGCATGATGTATGCAAAGACCATCAGATTTGGCGGAGATGATCTAACGATGGAAAATGGTCGAGTGGGTCACCTTTATCGGTTGTGATGTGAGCCGTTAAATTGTTAGGGAATGATCAATTGTGGGAAAGCGATGAGGGGTTTATGAGCGCGTGAGGGTGTATGTGTAGGGTTTTATGGTTGGTTTGGCTTTGCACTTAGAGCTGGGGCCAAAAGGGGCTTTGTCGGATTTTAGAAGGTTTATTTAGGGAATGGGAAAGGTTTAGAGTTGAGCAGGGTGGAGGAAGAGGAAGGGAAAAGTGACCAATGCAAGCCCCCCTTTGGACACAACCAAACATACATGCTTCTTTCTAACCTTAGAAAGTCAGTGCTGCATAGCAGAGCTAATAGGAATCATGGATAAACCATGAGAAGTCAAGGGCTACGGAGATGAAAGAATATTGGCCAAACAGCAAAATCAACCTCTTTTCATTAGAGCTAAACAATCAAATCCCATGGCCCTACTCAACACCCATAATTTGATTGCAAATGATCCTCAATTGGCACTTAGATATATTTCTGCCCAAGGGCAAGAAATGTCACATTTTGAGGATATATTTAAGCTGCTAAGAGATGATAATATACGTGCCTGCTAAAATAGAATACACTGCCACACAATTTGAAGATCAAAGAAAATAAGAAGAGGAAAAGAGGTAGTGGGAAGAAGTAGAAAGGAAAGCAAGCTTCTATGAACAAGAAGAAGAGACCATAGAAGAAGCATGGGATGTCAAAGAGGCTACCAGAGTCACTAATTTTCTCAAAGGATGAGCAACACTTCCAGTAGGATGGTGATGAGGAGCCTCATTATTGAGTAATTATATGGACCTTAATTGGCCTTAATTCACCTCCTAGCTTAGTCAAACCAACTATTCTCATAACTTATTGCATACTTTTGATTATATTTTGTTTATGAAATGAGTTAGAGTTGGATAGTTGGCTTTGTGGTCTAATGTGCATGTAATGTAGGAATAAAGGATAAAAGCAAGGAGAAATGCAGGTATAAAGGATAAAAGAAAAGGACTACAGCAAAGACTTTGGTCAAGACTCGAATGGGACAAGGTAGAGGAATTATAGGAGGTTAATCCTCCTCATATACTACCCCTCCATTCAAATATTCCTCCGTCAATTTTGAGTGAAAACAACCACATCATGAGGACTAAAATATAACCAAGCAAGTGAAAAGGACAAAAAACAGTTTATTTTGAGTTGGGAGCCAAACCGCCCTAATTTAGAAGGAATTTGTTTGAGACTTCATATGTATAAATAGAGAGGCTTAGGACCTCACTGGGATTAAGACTTCATTTTTAAAACTCTGTTTTATTTCTGAACTGCAAAGACTTGTGAATTTTCTTTGTAATCCATGGTTTTTATAATGAAGATGAATTCTGTTTAAGCCAGATCTATGTTAAACTTGGAGGGGCTAAAGCTCTTGGGTTATGGCTTGACGCTAGCAGCCACAACTCCTCTTTACTGTATTGTTATTCTAGCATAGAGTTCTATTTTGTTTATTTATTAAGTAGTTTCATGGTTTGCTAATGGATTTGCTCAAGACGTTTTTGGTTCTGATTCATTTTGTTAAACAGCTTTCTAGTTTTGTTCACTTATTTGAATAACTTATTGTTTCTGTTCATCCATTTCTGTAGTTGCATATGTTGTAGGTTACTTTCATTTGTGTTTTCAATTCACATGTTGGATTAGAGGAAAATATTACTATCAGGTTATGCATAGGTGTCTCAGCCTCATTTCCTCCCTCTGGGACCATGAATTGAGGTAGAGACCCTCCAGCAACCCCAAAAACAAAGTTTCTGGTTCTTTCATGGGCTATGGAGTTTACTTTTTAAATACAGTTAGCTATTTACCCACACTAATTTTCTCTGTCATTTTCCTTTGAAACTGCCTCCAGCATGCTTCCCCTCCATCGCTTCCTCGCCATCTGATCACCAACATATCTTCATAATCACCATCCGATTCACTATTTTTTGCAACTATCGCATCACGTGGAGTCCACCATTTGCTTTATGAAATTTAAGTCCCCACTGTTGATCTACCTTGCTTAATCCGATGGTTTTTTCTTCACTTGATCACTAACTAGCTTGGCCAGTCTC
This sequence comes from Pinus taeda, assembly GCA_000404065.3. Taxonomy (NCBI): domain Eukaryota; kingdom Viridiplantae; phylum Streptophyta; class Pinopsida; order Pinales; family Pinaceae; genus Pinus; species Pinus taeda. The sequence continues at coordinate 302,891 of APFE031751478.1, forward strand.
CACCGTTGATCAGCCCCGCCTAATCCAACAACTATTGTGCCATATCGCATGGAATTATGTCCAACCGTTATCCATCTTAGAGCACAGGAAATGGTTAGTTTCCCCATGCTACATGTCACTCTGGGAGGCTAATCTCGTAAAATTTGAGAAAACCACTTACAACATTAAGGGCGTGTGATAAACAACTTACCACCCTCTAAACTCGCGCCACCATTTACACACGTTCTTTTGCCTACGATCTAATCCTCATCATCCATATGTTGACTAGCCTCATCTGTCCATCTCTTCCCTTCACCTGCGCGATAATATCTTAGTCGTTCATCACTCTTGTTAGCCTCGCCCATCCATCTCTTGGCTTCACCCGCGTGATTAAATCTTAGCCATTCATCTCCTTTGCTCCCTTGTTTTCCCACCTACCAATTTAACCTCCTATGATCAAATCCCTATCGTTCATTTACCTTTCACTCAACTAATCCAACTGTTCTTATGCACTGTTGCTCCCTCACATCCTCCTCTCACTGATTTCGACCTCCGACTTCCTTTTCTGCTTGAAACCCGATTTAGCCTAAGTTCCATTGTTTACCCCTTAGTCTAGTTTTAATGTTTTTTTCTTCTACAACCTAGATAACTAGCATTAGGTTAAGGTTAAATTAGCAATTCTACTTAGCATATCTGTTTGATTGATTAAGTTATGTTATGGTGCAAGTTTAACATTTCATGTTGTTTTCTTCATTCCTGTAGTAGAATAGCTCTCTCTTAGAATAAGGTTTGCTCTCCTTCATCAAAGAATTAATCTTATTCTAACTCTACAGAAGTTTGGCTTGGAACCCCTGGGGTCTCTTTCCAGATAAACAATGACAGCAGGTAGGGCCTTCACTTCTACTTGTGCATATAACACTGTCACCTCCAAGTTTGTGCGAACCACAGGTTGATAAGTAAAGCTAATAGCCCTGGGAGTTGCAACATTATTGTTGCAATACCTAGGCTCATTAGGTACCCATCCATATTTGCTTGAGAAGTCTACTTTTAATAGTAATTAAAATGATGGCCTTGTAGTCGCGCTTCACCTTATCATATCTCTTCCAATTACTATGTAATCGAGCTCAATATAGAAATGATCAAAGGGTTAAAACTTAGATAGGAATTTAACTAAAATTAACCAAGTTTCCTGCATCTCACATTAGTTTTAGGATCTGAATTTCATATAAGATAGTTATTCATCCAAGCAACAATTTCTGATCAATTACTTGGTCTTAAATTTCCTAGCAAGATAGTTGACTCCATAAGGAAATGGAATAAATTGTTTAAATCTAATCGATTCTTATAAGTCTTGCAAATTATAAAACAAGTACTTGGTTACTTCACTGTGCCTCCTAAACTGGTTGGTTCCTAACTAGTTCTCCTTCATTCAGTTCCATAGGGTCTACCCCCCTTATCATGTTGTATAGAGACAGCTTAAACTTAGAGATTGGGTATGTCGGTGACAACCCTCCATATGAGTTGTTGTGGCAGTGCTTAGACATTCTGTGCAACAACATTTTTTGGCATTGTTATCGAGGACCAATTTATTGACTTTGGCTTTATGACATTCGAAATTATTCTTATTAATTTTTGTATCCTTACATCTATTGCTAGGATACATTCCTTGTCCTTGGTTCCTTTTACTGACTTTATTCCTTGAATTTGGGTTATTTGATGTTAGATTTTTGTCTGAGTGGTGACTCCACTTGATTCCTCTTCTATAAGAGTGTGTACTAGAAGCAATCCAAGTAGCTTGGTTAATCCTGCTCTTGATCCTAAAAGGGCTCTTAGAGTACGATTACACAAGCTCTCTTCTCATACTCTTCATGTTAATCTCAGACAAGAAGCTCTCTCTGATATCCATTTGCTTTTTCCTAACCTGGTTGAGCATGACATCATGGATGTATTCGCCCCTTGTAACTATGCTAACATTCAAGGTTATCCCAATGATCTTCCAGACAATGGGATGGATGAATTGCCTTCGTTTTAGGGAAATAATTCAATTAGTGTTAATGCTCATATGAAATATTTTGGTTCTTGGATAGGTAAGTATGTGAGGGCTGCTGATTATAATCATGAAGATGTAAAAATGAGCTTTCTTTTTCTTACATTAGAGGGAGATTCTCTGAACTGGTTTACAGAAGAGCCTAATAATTCATTTGATTCTTTGCAGTCAATTATTAATTCCTTTAATTAAAAGTTTGGAGATAAGAGAGAAGAGAGGCATCTCGTAAAAGCTATCAATGTCATAAAGAAGAGAGAAAATGAGACCATAGAAGAGTTTAATAAGAAGTTTAATGATATTATTAAGGAATTACCTCAAGACTATAAACCTCCTAATAAATCTCTTTTGGATTTTTAGATTGATTTTTTTAATCCTCATACATATTATGAATTGAGACGAGCTAAGAATCGTGATTATAAATTTGATCATACTTTAGCTATAGAGCTTGAGAAAGATAAGAAGGCATCTGAGAAGTCTGAAATCCCAGGTTTTGATAGGGCTTCAACAAAATTGAAAGAACCTAGAGGAAAATAGGTTAAAGAATCTGATGACGACCCTATACAAAAATTACTGCAAAAGATTGAAAGCATGGAGCTTAACCAAGAAAAATTAATCTCTAACCATGCTAAAGAAATAAGTATTTTGCAGTCTAGGTTGGTCCAAATGAAAAGGTCTCAAGTGCAATTTTTTTAGCCTAGGAATAATAATAATAATCGAAGTAATAATACTTGGCAGAAAAAAAAGCCAATCTAGTGAGAAGAGACAACATAATCTGGTTAATGAAGCTCGATGTTACGTAGGGCTTGTGATGCTCTTCATGAGGAGGCTACTTGCACCATGGTTAAAAGGATTATGGATAATGGAATGTTTGGGGCAAGTAATTAAATCATGTATTGGTAAAAAGTTTTATTTGTCTATGGAAGATTGGATGGAGGTTAAGGAAAACAATCAATATGTTAGGCCTTCCACATCATCCTTTAGTATAAATAATTTTGATCATGAAAAGGATGTGATGGTGAAATTATTTAGTGGAAATCCTTCTCCTGAGAAAGTCTTGGAAATTTCTAAAGATATGGTTTAACATATCAAATAAGGGATAAGGATCAAAGTGGAAATGAAATTTCCCCTCAAAGTTTTAACCCCAGTTCAAACTCTAGACTGGATTTTTTTTTGGGAATCTGGTTTAATAATGCAAGAATTTGGGTTCCTATCATTGATATTTCGAAGATTCCTTCCCAAAGAGATAAGTTATTAAAAGTTATTAAGGCTCCTCAAGTGAATGTTTTTCAGAAGAAGGTGCCCAAGATTGTTTATCATGATGCCCCTATATATTTTCAAAGCTAGGATTCAGATAACAAGGATCATCAACCATTATTTATTACTTTGATGGTTAATTGATATAAATTGAATAATTGTATGTTGGTTTCTGGTGCATCAACCTGTGTTATGACCAAGAGGGTCATGGAACGACTTAATCCAAGAGTTTTTAGGCCTTACTGTAATATATGTGTCATGGATTATAAGAAGATTGAATTTCATGGGTTAATCAAGGATTTACAAGTTCATAAACAATTTACCCTGACATTATGATTGTTATAGATATTGTTTTTGTTGAAGTTCGTGATGCTTGGGGTATGCTATGATCTAGAAAATGGGCCTATGATCTAGGAGGAAGTATTCATATGAATTGGTCATATGCTATGATTCCTTCTCCTAGATATGATGGGTTTGCAAGACTTAACAGAGAGCCTGAAAGGATATTCCATTTTAAAGATCCTAAGAGACCCCATAATGAGATAATTAAAGAACAAACTGACACTGGGAATTATGTTTTTCTTTATAATTCCATAGTTCTTCTTGATAATAAGATTTATGAAAATATTGGGGATCTCAAGGAAAAATTATGGTACATGTATTTTGACAGTGCATCATTTAGGCATGGTAGAGGTGTCAGAATAGTTTTAAAGTCTCCCCTTGGTCATGTTTTTAAATTTACCTATAGATTGGAATTTGAAGCAACCAACAATGTTTCCGAATATGAAGCTTTGTTGTTGGGTCTCGAGTTATAAAAGGCTTTAAGAGTTAAGTTGATTAGTACCAAGGGAGATTCTGACTTAGTTATCATGTAGATTAAAAATAAATTTACATGCAAAAATGAAAAGTTAAGGAATTATCGAAATTTTGTATGGGATATTATGGAATACCTTGATGTCCTTGACCTTGAAGCTATCCCAAAAGAGCAACATATTCTAGTGTATGAGCTCGTCGTAACTACTTCAACTTTGTAGTTATTCTATTTGTTGATCAAATACAAGATAAAAATGGAAGATATTTTTAGACCTTATGTTCCAGATAATTCATAGCATTGGAAAGTTTTTTACGATGACAAACAAACAATTTGTTTTCTTGATAATTTTGATGCGTTTGAAAATTCACAGATAGATTCTAAGGAGGATGGATCTAATGATCATGAAGATATTATAAATCCTACTACTAGGAATGTTTTTTCTTGGTATGATGCCACAAAGATGAAAGAGTAAAATGAAATGGATCTAGGTGAATCCATCGAAGTAAACATTGGTACCTCTAATGATTCCAAGATTGTCAAAATTGGTAAGGGTACTAATGACAAAGAAAGGAAAATGTTAACCAATCTACTTCATGAATATCAAGATGTTTTAGCATTTTCTTATAATGAATTAAAAGGTTATAGGGAATATGTTATGGAGCACACTATCCCTTTGAAATATGAAAATGGTAAATCCTTTCATCAAAATCTTAGGCAAATAAATCCTAAGTTAGCACCTTTAGTTCAAAAAGAGATTTCAAAGATGCTTGCAGCAAGAATTATTTCTCAAACTAGGCATTCAACATTGTGTTCCAACCCGATGATTGTTGGAAAAAGGAATGGTGCAATTAGACTTTGTGTTGATTTTTGAAACCTCAATCTAGCATGTAAAAATGATAATTACCATTTGCCAAACATGGAGAAAATGTTTTAAAAAGTAACTGGTTCTCGAATGATTTCATTACTCAATGGTTTTCCTGGATATAATCAGGTATGGGTTAAGAAAGCGGATTGTCAAAAAACTACATTCACCACACCATGGGGCCCTTTCAAATATATCAGAATACCGTTTGGATTAACCAATGCTGGGGCTACTTTTCAAAGGGCTCTAGATTATGATTCTAAAGGTTTAATTAGGAAAATTATCAAAATTCATTAGGATGATCTTACTGTTTTTTCTAAGGATGGTATTACTCATATAGGTCATCTTAGGCAAGTTTTTAACAATATTAGAGAGTTTGGGATATCCTTGAATCTGGATAAGTCTATTTTTAGAGTAACTGAAGGAAATATACTTGGTCACATCATTTCTAAAGATGGGATCAAGATTGATCCTCAAAGAGTTGAGGTAATTCAAAATATTCCTCTCCCTCATAATGTTAAATCCATTCAGTATTTTCTTGGAAAAACAAATTTTGTTAGAAGATTTATTCTGAATTATGCAAAAGTAGCAAAGCCTATTCAAAGTCTTCTAAATAAGGATGTAATTTTTTTATTGAAAGAATATGGAAAAAAGGATTTTAAGGAAATCAAGAGTGTTATTGCTGAAGCTCTTGTTTTAGTTAGTTCCGATTATTTAAAGGATTTCATGATTTTCTCTTTCTCTTCTAAAGATACCATTGGTGGTGTCTTATTACAGAAAAATAAGGAAGGTGACAAAAAACGTATTTCTTTCATGAGTAGAGTGCTTAAAAATTCTGAATTAAAGTACATTACCATGGAAAAGCAAGGCTATGCCTTAGTTAAACCTCTTGAGAATTTTAGAACTTATGTGGGTTATTCCAAAATAATTGCTTTTGTCCCACATTCTATGGTAAATGATATATAACTCAAACTAATTTCTTAGGGACTCGTGCTAGGTGGGTTACTAAAATCCAATAATATGCTTAGAGATTAGACCCACCAAGTTAGTCAAAGGTCAAGGCTTGCCTAAAATGATGATCAAAGGTAATGAGAAAGCCCTTGGTTTAATTTGTCTTGATGATTCATCTTCACCTGAGCTACAAAGATTAGGAGAACATGGGTGGTACAATGATATTATTTATTACTTGTTAAACCTTACATGTCTTAACCATTTAGTTTCTCATAGAATAAGGGATCTTAGATTAAAAACCACTAAGTATTACCTCATGAAGGATGACCTTCGATGGATAAATCCTAAAGGCATAGTACTTAGGTGTGTTGATTAAATTGAGTCTAAGAATTCGATTATTGATTTGCATTTAGGATTTTTTGGTGGTCATTATGTTGCTAGAACTATTTCCCGCAAAATTATGAGAGCTGGTTATTATGGGCCTTCGATTTGTTGTGATGTGCATAAGTTTGTTAGAAGTTTCCAAGCCTATCAACCATTCACTGGGAAATAGAAGCTTTCTTCCCTTCCATTACAACCTATGGTTATGGAGGCTCCTTTTCAGCATTGGGGTCTCGACTTCATTGGGAAGTTTCATGAAAATTCTAGCAATGACTACTTATGGATTCTAACTGCTACTGATTATTTCAATAAATGGGTAGAAGCCATCCCAATCAAGAATGCCACTGAAAAGGTCATTATGGACTTCAATGAAAATAATATCATTACTAGATTTGATGTCCCTGCCATGATTACTACTCATAATGCCAAGGGTTTTAGTTCTTTAGAGTTTTCATCTTTTTGTTTCAAGTATGGAATTTTCTTATCTCATTCATATAATTACTATCCTCAAGGTAATGGCCTTGTTGAATCAAGCAATAAATTTTTTATAATTGTTATCAAGAATATATTAGGAGATAATAAGAGATCTTTGATATAGTAAAATCAAGTACGCTTTATGGGTAGATAAAATTATGAAAAAGAAAGCTATTGGTAAAAGTCCCTTTGAATTATTTTATGGCTTGGATGTAAGTTTACTTGTGCATCTTAAATTGCCAACTCATCAATCCCTTTAACATTTTTCTACTGATAAATATGTTGTTCAAAACAGAATTGATCAGATTGTGGAGTTGGATGAAACTCATAGGAAATGTTTTGATAATAAGTGTAAAAGTCAATCTAACACTAAGAAAATATTTGATAAATCACCTCAATCTAGACCTTTGCAGGTTGGAGATATTGAACTTCTTTGGGATCACAATAATGAAAAACTAGGAAAACATAAGAAATTTGATAGTTTGTGGTTGTGATCATACATTCTCCGAGACATTCTTGGACCAAATTTGTTCCACTTGAGAAGATTGGATGGTGAACCACTTGAATTACCTGCAAATGGCCAAATGCTCAAGATATTCTTCAAAGATGTCATCTAATGTCGTGGGGTATGCTTTGTATTGTATTTCTAACCCTACACCTTGTCATTTCAGCATTTCATTTATGTTTTAGGATTAGATTTGCTTTTCATGTTAATAAAACTATTGATGAGATTTTATTTCATGTGCTTACTGTTATATGATGATATTCAAATAGACGGTACTTATGTAATTTTGTCTGTTGCTTAGATGTAGATTCTTGGTTATTACATTCCCTTGATGAAGCAAAGTGTCCACAAGTAGAGCCAAATGTTGACCACTCTGTGTCAATGACCCCATAACAGTACACCCCTTTTTTCACAAAAGGGATCTATCATGTTTGAGTGTTCGCATCATTTAGATATCATCATCAATCGGTAATTTGTTAAATATGTAAGCCCATTCTGCATGGTTATAATGTAAATTATCTTAGTAAGACTATCATGTATGCAACAACTTAGTTAAGCATAGTATTTTGATGACAATTTCTACCTTAAGAGGTTTTTTGTCTCATTGATCCATCTGTGTCTCTAGACACAAAAGTTTGGTAGAGTTTTTCCCTCCAACCTCGCCACAAAGCTAGGGTGGATTTTGTCATCAAGATATTAAGTGAGTCCTAGTGGAGTCCTTGTATAAGTGATTTGGGAATAATCCCAGCTAATTGGCTAGATTTTTTTATTATAGATTAGTTAGTCTACTAGATGATATTTTGTGTCACAAAAATGGGTAAATGTTGAGGGTCTATAACAAACGGGTGTTCCCCACTAACGTGTTAAATTGTAAAATCTTCATGTAAAAGATATTTAGTGCATGGTCCCTCATAATTACACACCATGTCTAAGTATTAGAGAGTCAGAAAAATAATTAATCCCCTCATTGGTCAATTAACTAAATTTTTTGGCCAAATTAAGTTAAAAATCCTAAGCAAGGAGTTAAATTAATTTTTGTGTCCTAGGTAAAATTGAATTCTCCATAGGTGAAATTCGTGGGTTTTAAAGAAGTTAAGTTTTGGACGTCCTCGACTAAGGGAAGTTTGAAGAAATCAAGAAATTTTGGACACTTGGGCCTTGGTGGTTAAGTTAAAGTCAAAGCTTTTTATGAAATTAACTCAAAATATTCAATTTTGAGTTAATTAAAAATCAATTAAATGAAAAAATCGATTTTCTTCAAATTAAATAATTTCAATGGTGATGATTAAAAATTAATTAAATATTTATGAATGGTCAATATTAATTTGGCAAGGACCAAGCAAACTAGCCATTGGATATTTTACCTATAAATTAAAGGTCGGTGTCAGTCCATCTTTTTATTTGATCATTGAATCATTTACTAAGCTCTCAATTTCTATTTTATATTTTTTTTGGAATAAATGAAAAAGACTTTGGGGTTTCAACATGCAATGGTGTTCCTCTTCATTAATTTATGGTCACATTGTTTTAATTCCTCCTTAATATTATGTGAAAACTATCGATCAATATATCTCTTAGAATAATCTAAATACATGCATCTTATTCAATTTTCTTGATCTAGGGTAACATTTTAAATTTTGATCGAAGTAGTAGGTATCTCTATTGCTTCAAAATTTCATTTCCATTCTATTTCTCTACTTGATTTGATGGTTGATCTAATGTTTATAGGAGATATCTCAGGTTTTCATTGATCATTTAGGGATTGTCCTCGGTTGGACCAGCCAAATCTCAAAACATATTTTCTAAGGAGCCTACCTTAGACAAGCTCTTAGATTTATCTAATGATAAATTATTTTTTCTGTAGGGTGTTTTTGGGCTAGTACCTCTCTAAAATTTTATTTATTTTTAAATATTTTTAGAAAAATTGATATATGTGGCTAGTGAGAGCCTTATATTATTAGATCAGGGAGCAGAGTTAGACTCATACTCCTAATATCTGATATATTTTCAACCTTTGTGCATAGATCTATAATTTGTTTTAAGAGCTGAAAATTTTCTAACTTTGGTTTCTGGAGTTTTTATTCATTTTGTTTTATATCTAGGATCTGGGTATTAATTTTTTTCATTTTTCAGGTGTTGATATGAAGGTTCTTTCGATGAAATTTTTCAAAATTTGAGATGGATCCAGGCCTTGGATGGAAAGATATTGTCTTAGAATATTGTGTACGGGAAAGAAATTTAACTCTGGGTTCATAAACATTTTCTAAGTTTTTTTTTTTTTTAAATAACGTTCTGAGAATTTTTTTTTTTAGGGGCATCACCCTCTGCAATTTTACTGTCGGTTCTTTGTTACATTTTTTTCCTTATCTCCCTTTTTCCTCACGCTGCTTTTGTGGCTCCCTTCTTTCAACAAAACCTAAGGTCTCTTAGTTAAATCACAATCACTTTGCTTTCCTTTTTGTGTCCATCTCCCTTTGTTGTCATTTTTGTTGTCTGTGGCATCTTTCACATAGCTAAGCGTTGCTTTATTTCCCCCTTTTCTCTTCTTTCCTCAACTTATTAGCCCTCACGTGACCATAATCCTTGATTTTCTTTCTCTTTAGTAGCAGATCCCTCTCGATATTGCTGCTCGATCTAGCCCGCCTTCATTTTCACCTCCCATAGCTCCCTTGAGCTCTTCTCTACCCGTTCCATATCTCCTTCCCCCATCCTCGTTCTCATTCTTCTCTTCGCTATCCCTTCTTCCCTCACATCTCCTCATTGCTCATCTTCTACATCTTCTTCCTTCTCATCCCTCGCCTGCATTTTCTCTCCGACCATGGTCCTTAGTGCTTCCATTTCCTTTGTGTGCCTCACCCTCATTCATATTCTCACGGAGATCCTCCTCCTCCTCACTGCCGCCATCGACACACATACAAACATTTCCACTAACTTCCCTTTTCTTTTCATTTTATTCTTTGTTTTGATTTTTGTTAAGGTAAGTGAAATCATTTTTTTTTAAATTTGCTCACTTTTCCTTTCTATTTTGATTTTGTTTGGTTTCTTAAAAAAATAAAAAAATAAAAAAAAATAAAAAATCAGTTTTTGTTTTTTTACGAGTTTTCTTCTCTCTTTTTTTTAATATTGTTTAAATCCAAAAGAAAATAATTAAAATCTTGATCTTAATTGTCGCGTTGATTTTTTCTAAGTTTCAAAATTTCGAATTCAATTTTCATCTCACCTTTGGCCCATTAAAAATTTAATTATCTTTTTTGATTTTTACATTTTCCACATTCAAATTTTTATTCATAAAACTTAACACATTAAATTTGCTGAAGTAATAATTAAATTTTTAATTCAAAGTTCCTTTTTGGGTTTTGTGTTAAGGGTTTGAGATTTTTTAAACCTTAAAAGCGAAATATTTTGAGGTGTAAATTTTTTTCTCTATAGTCAAAACACATTTAATTATCATTTAAATCATCTCTAAGGTTTAAATATAACAAAAAAGAAAAGAAAAAGAGCTCTCAATTTTGGTGTCTTAAGAAAATTTATTTTAAATCTGGGATTGTTTGAAGTATTTAGCATTTAAATTCTATGATTCTACATGGTAATTAATTTTTTGAAATTTAATGTTGTAAGTCTTTTGCATGCGAGGTATTTTTATGCTTGATATTTGTGGAGATTGCTTATCATTTAAGTAGCTCTAAATGTGGTTTAATTACTTGAATTAATTGGATATTTATTGCGAATTAAATTTTTTGACAAATTTTTCAAGTAATTGTTAAGTACTCTTTTATGGAATTGTAGTAAATTGCATATCTTTCGTTTCCTAAACTGAGTATTATTTTTTGAGCATCAATACAATTGTCATTGATATTAAATTGTGAAGAAGCTTTTGTTTTCTTTGAGCTATAATTTCATTTGAAAGAATCTAGAACATTTGAAGTAAGCTTGTGGTTTGATTGTGATATTGTTGAAGAGTTTATCTTTCAATATTTGTCTAGTGAAGTGAGCATATCATTAGGGTGATTAAGGTATTTGATAGGTCGTGACATAAGTGATTTTAATCCTTGAATCTAACTTCATCTCATCTTCTAATCACCTCATGCATTTGCATATTAAGTTAGTTATGCATAATCAAAATTTTCTTCCAAGAATAAGCTTGTTCGATAGAGAGAAAGGTACCCATCCATCTTTACATGAGAAGCCTACTTTTAATAGTACTTAAAAAGGTGACCTTGTAGTCGTCAGAGCCACAACTCTATGTAATGTCGGAGGCACCAAATATGTCATATTTTGAGGAGAGCTATCGTCAATCACACCTTAGTGTGTTTCACCTTATCTTCTCTCTACCAATTACTATGAAATCACACTAAATATAGAAAGAATCGAAGGGTTAAAACTTAGATAGGCATTTAACTAAAATTAGCCAAGTTTTCGGCATCTCACATTAGTTTTAGGATCTGCATTTCATATAACATTCATCCAAGCAATAGTTGGTAATCAATTACTTGGTTTTAAATTTCCAAGGAAGATAGTTGACTCCATAACGAGCTCGTATCAATTGTTTAAATCTAATCGAATCTTATAAGTCTTGCTAAATATAAAACAAGTACTTCGTTGCTTCACTGTGTCTCCCGAACTGGTTGGTTGCCAACTAGGTCTCCTTCATTCCATTTCCATAGGGTCTACACCCCTTAGCTTTCTGTATGGAGACAAATTAAATGAAGATATTGGGATCAGGGTGACAACCCCCGATCTGAGACATTGTGGCAGTGCCTAGACATTCTGTGAGACAACATTTTTTGGTGTCATTGTTGGGGACTAATTTATTAAACTTATGCTTTAGGACATTCGAGATTCATCTCATTCATTTTTCTCATCCTTTCATCTCTCGCCAAGATAAGTTCCTTGTCCTTGGTTCCTTTTACTGACTTTCTTCCTTGCATTTAGGTTATATGAAGTTAGATTTTTATCTGAGTGGCAACTCCACTTCCTTGATCTTCCATAAGAGTGTGTACTAGAAGACATCTAAGTAGTTTGGTTAATCCTACTCCAATTCCTGAAAGGATTCTCAAAGTACGATTACATAAGCTCTCTTCTCGTATCCTTCTTATTAATCTCACACAAGAAGCTCTCTTTGATATTCATTTTCTTTTTCCTAACCCGGTTGAGTACGACATCATGGATGTGTTTACCCCTTGTAACTTTGCTAACATTCAAGGTTATCCTAATTATATTCTAGACAACGGAATGCATAAATTTACTTCTTTTTAGGGAAGTAATGTAATTAGTGTTAATGGTCATCTGAAAGCTTTTGGTTCTTGGATAAGTAAGGATGTGAGGGTTGTTGATTATAATCACGAAGATGTAAAAATGAGCCTTTTTGTTATTACCTTAGAGGAAGATGCTTTGGATTGGTTTACGGAAAAGCCTAATAATTCATTTGATTCTTTATAGTCAATAATTAATTCCTTTAAGGAAAAGGTTGGAGATAAGAGAGAAGAGAGGCATCTCATAAAAGATATCAATGCGATAGAGAGGAGAGAAAATGAGACTGTAGAAGAATTTAATAAGAGGTTTAATGATATTATTAAGGAATTACCTCAAGACTATAAAACTATCAATAAATCTCGTTTGGATTTTTACATTGATGTTTTTAATCCCGATACATCTTATTAATTGAGACAAGCAAAGAATCATGATTATAAAGTTTCTCAAACTTTAGTTGTAGAGCTTGAGAAATATAAGAAGGCCTATGGGAAGTCTGAAATCTTAGGTTTTGATAGGGCTTCAACAAAATTGAAAAAAACTAAAGGAAAATAGGTTAAAGAATATGATGATGACCATGTACAAAAATTACTGCAAAAAATTGAAAGCTTGGATCTTAACCAAGTGAAATTAATCTCTAACCATGCGAAGGAAATAAGTACTTTGTAGTGTAGGTTGGTTCAAGTGGAAAGGACTCAAGCGCAAGATTTTCACCCTATGAATAATAGTAATAATCAAAGTAATAATACTTGGTAGAAAAATTTCCAATTTAGTGAGCAGAGACAACTGAATCTGGTCGATGAAGCTCCGCCTTATTGTAGGGCTTTTGATGCTCTTCATGAGTAGGCTACTTGACCCATGGTTAAAAGGATTATGGATAGTGGAAAGTTTGGGGAAAGAAATCAAATACATGTTGTTGGTAAAGAGTTATCTTTGTCTATAGAATATTAGATGGAGATTAAGGTAAACATTCAAGATGTTAGGCCTTCCACATCGTCCTTTAGTATAAATAATTTTGATCATGAAAAGGATGTGATGGTTAGATTATTTGCCGAAAAGCCTTCTCAAGATCAAGTCTTGGAAATTGCTAAATCTAAGGTGAGTATTTTGTCTTTGAAGTTTCTGCGAGTATCATAATTTTTTCTTCCGAATCCATCGCTGCAAGTCTCATAGATTTTCTTCTCGATCCATCGCATTCAGAACTTTTATTATTGATAATTATATCAATAATAAAAGTCACACATATCGTGGAACCCAGACCTCCTTTGCGCACGATAATTAACACCACTATAATTAACACCATCTGGAAGAAATGCTCCTCTCCGCACGCTAATTAACACCAACTGTAAGAAATGTCCGCAAGAGTAGGAGTATTTTCTATGAAAGTGATGAGGCAAACTTGAACATGACTGCTGCGGATAACTCGCAGGTGATCCCTTCAAAGTTGCATACGGGGTTCCGATTCCGACAGATGTGGATTAGCTTCGCTGTCGTTCTCTCTACGATTCGGTGGACGAGCTCTTGCACGCTTATATCGAGTAGCATATAACTCTGGCTCAATTCTGAAAAATCTGTTCAACCTCCTCTCCTTTAGGTGCAATAAATCAGTTGATGTTATATATGATATTATGCTAGGCAAACATTCCATTCCAGCTCAAGTAGAGCAGCCAAGCCTAGCCGCAAAAGCGTGCAATCCAACCCACGCATTCAGGTAGGAGAAATTATGTATTTCGTAGCGGTAAGTGAGCTCGAGGTATAGCTATAGGTTCGAGCTTTTAGAGAGTAATTTTTGTCGTTTGTCCTTCCGCCCAACCTTCAAAATGTTTGACTAAATAAATAAAGTGGCATCCTGCCTGCCTGCACTAATCACAATATAGTAAGCAAGAAGCATTAAGTATATCACCAATCACATAGCCCGCCAGCACTCACTCCGCTCGTCCCGCCGTGAAATAGCAGACCTCTATACCGCGCAAGCAAAGAGCTTCAATGGACGCATTAAAAGTTGTAATGAATACAACGCTCTCCTTCATATTATTCTTCAATCCGGCATTCCATGACTGCTCTGTTCTTGTTTCTCCCCAGGAGGGGACTCCTTTATATGTGAACACTCTGCTAATTAACCCACCATAGTCCTCATGCAATTGTAACCAATCTCTATTCCGCAGACTCATTCATTCATTCGGAAAGTGAATGCTTGACTATCTATCTCACTCACCTTTAGCAGGAGGATAAAGGCCGAGGTTTTTCATATGAAACCCATAAAATAGCAGGAGGATAAAGAGCGAGGTTTTTCGTATGAAACCCATAAAAAATTATCATTGATCATGATCTACAACTGATAGAAGCATCAGTCGTAGCTAGCTAAGGTTAGCAATAACACAAGCAATATTTTTAAAATAGAGGAGGCGACTAGGACTTGCTGAGAATATGAGGCTGTCAAGTTAAAATGGGACCTGCGGGAGACCTTCGACTGTCAAATTAAAAATGGGACTTGAGGGAGACCTTCGGGGGACTAGCTGGAGGGAACGTCACACTTTTAAGAAGTGCTTTCTACTGGATTGCTCACATTCTCGGCACCACGGTTTCGTCTGGGCTGCTCAAGTATACAACCGATAGCATGGTAAGCCATTTCTCTATTCCCTCGTTGCTTTTTTACTTGGCATGACTGGAAATAGTATAAACAAATCTTGTTGACCTTCTCTGCCTGCACATCTGTCTGTTCCTCTTGTTCTGGTAAGTTTCTATTACCCAAATTGAATGAATATGCTATATTTTCTCCATTTGCAAGCTCATGGTTAGCTTATTCTACATGAAAGAGCTTCTTTACAATTACTCCTCGGTTGTTTGCAGAACTAACAATTCTCCCTGCTACGGGAAGGGAGGTGGCAGGGTAGCCTCCCGGTAGGGTAGGCTACATCGAAAACTGCACAACCTTCTCCATTTGCAGGGCCATTGGAGGCTTATTCCACCTGATATAGCCTTCTCCATCTGCATCTACAAGGTTCTCTATCTACATCTGCAGGGTTCTTCTCTATATGCGGGTTATAAAGCCTTATCTCCAATCAGGCTCATACTACGACAGGGTCGGTTGTTGAACTACTCCTTAGGCGCATACACAGGAAATTATTTGCAATTTTCTCTCTTCTATGGTAAGAACCAAAGTCTTTGTCGCAGGTGGCAAGAGCTGTTGGCAGGTGATAGTTGCAGGTGGCTGGAGTCGTTGGCAGGTGATAGTTGCAGGTGGCTGGAGTCGTTAGCAGGTGGCTCAAGCTATCATCGGAAGAAATGGCAAGTTGCCAAAAGCAGCGAGCCAACGACCATTAATGTATGAAATACATCTCAAACATCTAAATATTTAATGCTAACTTTGAAATTAGCCGTTACTCCAAGTGTTTGATTTAGAAAACTTGGAAAGTTTGGATATGATTTTCGGAAACCTTTAGTTTCCTTTCATACTTTGGATAAGGAAGACCTTGCCTATCTAATGTTACCTCGATGGACGTGAAGCTTTCAGTAGGACTTCGAAACCAAAACTGTGGATAAATGTTTAGTGAAGCAAATACGACAATCAGAATTTTGTATAAATTTATCTAATGTTGCTTCGATGGACTTGAAGCTTTAAATAAGACGTGGAAACCAAAACTATTCAGTGAAACAAATTCCGATAAAGCAAGCATATTTTTAAACAAAAGAAAAATTAATGGTTGTCAACCCTCTAGCGATGGCTGGTACCTATGTCACAAATTTGGCTAGTTACCTATGTCACAAATTAAAGTCGCAGTTGTCTATAATGAGATTTTTTGGAAGTTTTTTTATGGGTTTTTCTGGTCAAAATCCGGTAGCAATTTATTGGAATCGCAAGTTTGATAGTTAGTTTCTGCATAATCAAAGTAACCTAGGGGTTTTTCAGTGCGCTGAATCCAAATATGCAGTTAAAAAACCATTTTAACTGCAGCAAATCAAGATTTAAGCTCAATTTCCTCCGCCGGATTCCGTCACCGAAATTTCCAAAAAATCACATTATAGACAACTCCATTAAATTCTCCGGGTTAAGGTAGGAATTTCTCTCACAAATTAAATAGATTAATCTCACAAATTAAAGTGCGGTAGTTAAGGTAGGAATTTCAAATCTCTTATGCAGGTCTTAAATAGATATACCCATCTCACAAATTAAAGTCCAGGTAGGTGGGAATTTCAAATCAAATTAGATAGATACCGATCTCACAACATAAAGTCTCGTGGTTTAGGTAGGAATTTCACATCTCTTCCCCAGGTCTATCTTACAAATTAAATAGATACCTTTGTGGTTATGGTAGGGTATTTAAATCTGACTTTTTCAAATCCGACGGCTATTACAATTTGAATGGCTATTTTAATAATTTTATTATTAAATATTGTACTGGATTTTTTTAAAATTTGGAGTTTTTGTTTTAGCAGTTTCTAATCTGACTGTTCAAATTTCACGCTTCTAACGATTTGAATATCAATTTTGATAATTTTATTATGAAATATTATATCGGGTTTATGTTTTGGTGTAATAAATTTTATAGTTTTGACGATTTTAATATTGGTTTCCATCCTTTTATCACTTATGTAGAAAGGCTCGAATTTTTGGCGGTATGTGACAATCAAATTGCCCGTCAAATTCCATAGCTGCTTATGTTTTCAATGCGTCGTGTGAAATGGTGTCAACCGTACAGATCAAGACCTCGTCTTCCCTTAATTTCTATGGACTTCTCAATTCTACAGCAGCCATTTGCGACGATGTTGCGATGACTGGCCTTGGTCAACAATCGGCCACTTCCAGAAAAACCACTTGCGACGACCTTGAAGGGGCCATGGAATAACTGGAACTTGCAGATGAATGCAACAACTTGAACTTGCCAAAGCCATTGCCGAACCACCTCTACTCATCTAATTAGAATAGAGGAAAACGTTGCGGGAACGGCTGGACAATGGCTATGAAGATGAAAGAGTTAATTAGCAGCCTCTTCCTTATCGTAAGTGTGTGTATGGTTATGCCCCTCTCGGCTGCTGCTCCGTTCAATATTCCCATTAGACGGTTTTGTGAGAATAGCGAATATACCAACGGTAGCGCTTTTCAGAGTAATCTAAACCAGGTTCTGGAGTCACTGGCGGGGAACGCGTCTACGAGTGGATTCAATACATCTAGTGATGATGGCGGGCAAAACAGCCACAGTACAGTTTATGGGTTTGCCCAATGCAGGGGAGATTTAAACTCCTCCGATTGCAAACAGTGTGTGGCCACTGCAAAAGCCGCGATTATATCTGGCACTGGTATCGGCACTCGTATTGTTGGAGAATGCAACAAAACTTCTGCTTCAATTATACTAGATGCCTGCTTATTACGTTACGACAATCATGGTTTTTCCAACAATTTTAATGAGAGCGCAGAAAACTTTCTTATGTGCAATCCAGGGGAAAACAGTCAGCCAGAGTTCACAATTACTATTAGGGCTATGCTCCAAAATGTTCTTTATAAAGCTGCGAAGAGTCCCAATTTTTTTTCTGCGGAGCAAGACGTTGCGCCCTATAATTCCACAGTTTTTATCTACAGCTTGGCGCAGTGTTGGGACGCTCTGTCCAAAGAAGACTGCGAGGCGTGCCTGAAGTTCGCATTGTCCGAAATATATGAGAACTGCACAGCTGGATCTGTTGGATCACAATTTGGATCTGTGAACTGCTACTTGCGTTCCGAGCTTTATCCATTTTTCAATCCTCCAATTATCTCGCCGTCGCCATCACCATTACCATCACCGTTGCCCTCGCCGACAGAAAGCCCTCCAGTATCAAGTATCTTCTTTAACTTAGTATCACATAATTTATAATTATCAGAAATACAACATAGTTAAACATAGTCTCTTCTTTAACATAGTATCACTTAGTTTATAATTATCTTCTTTCACATAGTTTATCATTAACAGGAATATCTTGAGGATTTTGTAAAAAAATCATTTTGGTGATTTCTGTGGTTCCTTGTGCAAATTATCTGAGATTTCTTGTGCAATTTTGTAGAAGCAAAAAGACCCAACGTGCTTCCGGTAATTCTGGGAGTAGCAGCCGCTACGATTGGATTAACTGCAGCGATAACCCTTTGCAAGCTGAAAATTGTCTCTCGCCGGAAAAATTGGGAACATATTTCTCAAATGAGAGGTCTTGAAATTATAGATGATTCAATGATGTTATGAACCGTTTCCCTATTTCCTTTTCGCAAGATAATAAAAAACTTTGGAACTGTTTTCGCAGAAAGCGAAGGAGCAATTAGCTTGTCTGCGACTATAGCGAATCCGGAACTTATTTTCAACTACGAGACTTTGAGAGGGGCCACGTCTAATTTTCACCCAGAGAGAAAGCTTGGCGAAGGCGGTTTTGGATCCGTCTTTAAAGTGAGGGTTTGGTTTTACATCAGTTTAATTTATTTAAATGTAGATACCATTGTTAATGATTAAACCATAGAAATATTCTGGACTGGGCATGATGCTTCTTGATCAACAGGGGGATCTTCCAGATGGCAGAGAGGTTGCAGTGAAACGGTTGAAAATAGGCTCAAGTCAAGGAGATATCGAATTTCTGAATGAAATAAATTTGATCAGTCGTATTCAGCACAAGAACCTAGTGAAACTGCTTGGTTGCTCAGTGATAAATTCAGAAAGGCTACTAGTTTACGAATACCTCCAGAACGGTAGCCTTGACAATATTATATTCGGTACCTTCTCCCTCTTTAATGGCTGCACCGATCCCTATTTGTTCTAGTTTTGACTTTGTTCTGTACCTTGCTAATCATTTTGGTGTATGTTTTGCAGATATAGAAAAACGCCATTTACTTGATTGGAGACAGAGATACGAAATCATTGTTGGAACTGCACGAGGGCTGGCCTATCTTCACGAAGAATCTGAAATTCGAATCATTCATAGAGATATTAAAGCAAGTAATATTTTACTCGATAGTAAACACAAACCCAAAATCACAGACTTTGGCCTAGCCAAACTGTTTGAAGACGATAAAACTCATGTCAGCACTAGAGTCGCAGGAACTTTGTAAGTATTCTCTCTTCAATCTGATTCATATAACTTTCAGAAGGTTATTAAGATATTTAGATTTCATTGTACACACTATTGTGCAGTGGTTACATGGCACCTGAGTACGTTTACCGCGGACAGCTAACAGAGAAAGCGGATGTATTCAGCTTTGGAGTGCTGGTTCTTGAGATTATCAGCGGAAGAAAGAATCAGAGTTCACCTCAAGACACACAGTTTCTCATCGAATGGGTACAGGCTTTATAGTTCTCATCTTTGAAGTAGATATTTTCGAACATCTTCTTATAATAATTATGATTCGTTGCTAACTAAAGTTGTATGCCTGGTTGATATTGGCCAATTACCAGACATGGAGACTGTATAACGCAGAGAAAGCTTTGGAAGTTATGGATCCCACATTGGAGGGTACTTATTCTTTGGAGGAAGGGATTAGGATCATTAGAATTGGTCTTCTGTGCATTCAGGCAGCTCCGGCGTTAAGGCCTTCAATGTCTCGTGTGGTGACGATGTTGACCTCTGAGAAAGAACATCTTCCTTCGCCCACAGGACCCCCTTTCATAGATCTGCATAGTGTGGGCAATACAACGACTTCTAGCACACCATCCGATATCTACTCTGCAGCTGCCGATCCTTCATCATGCATCATAGAGTCGAGGTGAAAATCTGGAAATGGTTTTTTGCATTATATTATCCTAGTTTACTGTTGGACTTCTATCCGTGTATTAATTACACGACTCCAGAGGAGATTATGCGGTTGGATTACTACATCTAAGGATCAGTAAAATCGTTTTCTTGGCGGAAGCCATGGAAGGTCGGTTATAGTCTACTCAGTCAATTTGACATGTACTATTTTAATATCAAATGGATGGGTATTCTGAGTAACATTAAAGACCGATGTTGTATATGAAAATAAAGTTATATTTTATTTTATTTTCAAAATTATGATTATCATTTTCAATTCACGACTATGTATAATTTTTTTTTGGCGGACATGTGATTTCATTTAATTTCATGGATTGATGTCATTTTTCAATACATACACAAGCCTGCTTTATATTAACGGTTTTAAATTGATTATAATTTATTTTTGATAAGTTTAAAATTTTAATTTAATTATTAACCATTTATATCAATAAAAAATCGAAAATATCGTCGATCCCAGACCTCCTCTACGCACGGTAATTAACATCTACGCACGGTAATTAACACCAACGGGAAGAAATGTCAGCGAGAGTGGGAGTATTTTCTCTGAAAGTTATCCGGAAAACTTGAACGTGATTTCTGCGAATAACTCCCAGGGGTTCCGATTCCAACAGATGTCAATTAGCTTCACCGTCGTTCTTTTACGATCAGTGGACGAGTTCTTGCCCGCTTATATCGAGTAGCTTATAATTGAAAATTGAATTAGTGAAGGTGGCCGGCAAGGAAGGGTGAAAATGCTGGTAGGCGGTTCGCGCGTAGGTCAAGGGTGGGTAGGTAATGAACTGCGGTAATAGTCGTGTTTCCTGTGTATGGATATACAAGTAATAATTGTCATTGGTATTTGTTTACTCTAAGATTATTTAGAGGTTATATAAATAAAAAGAGGGTCTAATTTTGTTTACAGATTTATTAATCTATTGAATCTTCCTACAGGATTCTTTCCAGCCAAATTTTTGGCAACAAGAGTATATTAGATAAAAGCATGTTAATGTGTCTCATCATATGGCAAGATAAAAAAAAGTATTCAAATGAAAAAAAAAAAAAAAAATGAATA
>APFE031751478.1:326828-359840 GCA_000404065.3 Pinus taeda
AAAAGACAGTGAAAAAATCATTTCAACTATAAATGAAATTACACTTATTATATAATAGTCGTTAAAATAGTCTTTAAAATTAGTAAATTTAATTTTAATTAGTCATTAAAATAGTCTTTAAAATTAGTAAATTTAATTTTTATTGAGATTGGAACCTTCCTTAAAAGATGGGAAGATGATCCTATAACGAGTTTATGGATTCATAACTTGAGATGTCGGATAATTGCAGAAGCGAGTTCATCTTCTTTTGCAACCGCAAGCAC
The DNA here is from genome assembly GCA_000404065.3 of Pinus taeda. Taxonomy (NCBI): domain Eukaryota; kingdom Viridiplantae; phylum Streptophyta; class Pinopsida; order Pinales; family Pinaceae; genus Pinus; species Pinus taeda. The sequence continues at coordinate 327,092 of APFE031751478.1, forward strand.
CGTGTTAACCTGTATTTCCAGAGCTCAACTGAGGAGAAATAGTAATATGACCTAATCAAGATTATTTCTATCTGCAAAGCAAGTCACGTCAGAATGGCTGTTTTCGCATTGCACAACTACGAAGTACCAACAATTCAACCTAATCCTGATTATTTCTGTTCTACAAATGAAGAAGTAATATGAGGAGGACCTTTTGCGCATTGCAAAAGCACCAAGTGCATTAGTTTGGGTCTCCCCTTCATGCATATAACCGCAACTGCATCTTCTTGTACATGTGTAATTGGTATACTATTTCTCACTACATAAACAAAAATGAGAATTTTGATTTCTCACTACATAAACAAAAATGAGAATTTAATCAAAATGTAATGTAAATATAATACATGTGAAGAGATATATAACATTTTTTTTGGCAGATGAAACTTAAAAATTTGTTGTTGTTGTTTTTTGTCTACAAACTCATTACTTAATAGTCCATTGAAGCAAGATTGCTACAGAATTTATTGACAAATGAACCTTGATTCTACCATCCATCAATTAAAAAAAAGCTTAATTATTCAAACAAGAATGGATTTAATTATTCAAATAATAATGGAAGATGCAGGTGGCGAGGCTTTTCCACTATTTGCAGGTCAACATCGCTTGTCATCAAATGATAATTTCAGAAGGTACTGCTTAGTAGACGGATAAACACTTTAAATTTGCTTCTGGCTGGTATTAAGCACGAATTACAATATGTTAGGATAAAGTGGTATAGTTGTCAAAGCATTCTGTTCTGTATTACAGAATTATATGCAATAAATACATTTTTTTGAAATAACATATTATCAATTATCAATATTTTAGCAAATGACATAAAATTGAGCAAACAATCTATTTTTATGCCCATAGCAATTTACAGGTTGTTTGTTTGAAAATATACATGGATCAAAATTTCTTACTTGATTGTTTGTTTGAAAAAATTACATGGATCAATTGTATTGGTCTACTAAATTCATGCCCATAACAATTTACATGTTGTTTGTTTGAAAATATACATGGATCAAAATTTCTTACTTGATTGTTGGTTTGAAAAATTACATGGATCAATTGTATTGGTCTTGTTTGAAAAAATTAGATGAATCAATTGTATTGGTCTCTTAAATTATGAATAATGTGTTGGTAATAATTTTGTTTAACAATCTAGTTATGAACAGAATATAAGGATTATACTGAAGGGTTCTTTGCAGTTCTGCATATTATGATTGGGATTTAAAAGTTCATATTCCAAATGTAGACGGTCCAGTGATTCAAAAGAAGGCTTATTGCCCTAACTAAATATAAAAAGATATTTTAAAATACTTTAAATAATTTAAAGATTGAAATTGGTGGTTTTAAAAATAAATATTTTTAAATTAAATTAATTAATAAAAAAATATCAAAATATATATATATATAAACCGTTAATTATGATATTTTGTGTGGTATTAGTATTAATTTTTATGTTTAATATTATAAAATATATCATAAAACGTATATTTATATTTACAAATTATTTATTTATATGAAGGCATTAAATTAATTATTAATTATTATTATATATTTAAATATAATATAATAAAAAATAAAAAATTTCAAATTTATAATTATTATATTGAATTTATGATTTTTTCCCTTGTCATCTTAATATATGAAATTAATGTCATAAAATTAAGGTCGGTGGAGGCGGCTGGTTTGTAAAGTTGGACTCGTAAAGACGGTGAGGTCTTGTGCTCAAACCTGAGTGAGGGCGTTCACTAGTTGCGATTATCATGACTTGCCTGGGCCAAGCCCGCTCACCTTTTAAGGTCGACGGAGGCGGCTGGTTGGTAAAGACAGACTCGTAAAAATGGTGAGGTCTTGTGCTCAAACCTGAGCAAGGGCGTTGACTAGTCGTGAGTTGTGACTTGCCTGGGCCAAGCCCACTCACCTTTAGAAACCATGGAGCACCTTCTCAATAGATGTATTTTTACTTCCTCGCTATGGGATGGGATTGCCTTAATTTTCAGACACATAGATAGGGACAGAGGAAGCATTACGAACACCCTAAGGAATTGGAGAAGAAACTTCTCTGACTATGAAATAGTAAACAAAGCTTGGGCTTTAGCTCCAAGCTTCTTAATTTGGGACGTCTAGAAATAACGGAATAATAGAATTTTCAAAAATCAAAAGAGTTCCTCCTAGAGCATTATGGAACAAATATTAAGACAACTCAAGGAGACGGTTGGAACTTTATTGAAAGCACCCCCTAAGAACCCCCCTTTAGCTGCTGATGTGCAGATTTTACTTCACTTGGGTTTGCAGGGGCTTATTCCTCAGGGTAACAAAAGAATTGTAGATCAGGTAGTCACTGATAAAGACTTCTCGCACCCTCCCCCTCAGGGATTTTTGAAATGTAATATAGATTGAGCCTCAAAAGGAAACCCGAGCCTAGCTGGTTATGGGGGAGTGATAAGGGATGAAAAGGGATGTATTCTATATATTTTTCACTGTAATTTGGGAAGAGCCACAAACAATATGGCGGAACTAATGGCCCTAGAGCAATGTTTAGAAATCCTGAAGAATGACAAGCTTCAGAATATCATCATTGAAGCAGACTCTGAGCTAATTATCAATTCAGTTAAACAAATCTATTGTGGCTCGGCTCCGGAAAAAGTCTTGAGACATTAGAGGCTTCTTCAGGTCTATCAAAGGATCCATGCCCACCTTCAGAACACGAGGACCTTAAGTTTTGGGCATGTGTGACGGACTACTAATAAATTAGCAGATATTTTAGTTAATAAAGGTTTTCTCTGTTCTAAGAGAAGCAATAAGTACAGATGGCATGAGGTTCCCTAGGGCAAGTTGAGTGATGATTGTCTCAGCCAATCAAATGCGGATCGATAACTTTATCAGAACAGGGGATTCCAGCATATTGCATAAGTTGGGGTCAAGTAGATATATGGTCTTGGATGAATTTTGAAAGGAGAAGCCGGTCCTTTGTCAGATATATCAGCACAGATCAGCTCAGACCCACGGTTTTCAGGTGGGCGATGAATTACAGCAAGAGGTTTTATACAAACGATCCTTCACTATAGTTCAACTCTGCTTTGTTCCGCAGGGAGATGGAGTGGAGGGCTTCCAGTCAGAAGAATCAGTGGATTTCCCACCATAACAGGTGGCAGGGACACATTTGTGGCTCTCTAATGTTTGGTAGGTAATGGGTGCAACGGATCGGCGGTACTATGAGCCAGACCACTGACAAGATGGTTTACGGGTTTTCGGATGACCTCAATACTCAAAGCAGTTTTCTAGATGTAAACCTGATGCCTCTCATCGATCAACACATGTCCCAGGGAGGAGAGAGAATAGTGCCTTTATCGGGTGGGTATTCCTCTTGCTACTCAATCATTCGATATCCCTTTCAACCGTTGGATCAAGCAAAAGAGGATCAATGCCCAAGATTCAATGAACAGGTTGGTGGGTCCGAGTTTTATTCGACGCCTCCAAAGCAGACCCGAAATTTGCTTTATAACAAAGCTAATCCATTTTTAGGTCCACCACTTTTCATTCTATACTGCCCTCAAGGTGGTTTCTAGTTCATTGGGTGCCTTCAACTCCGGAAGAAGTTTTCTAGAAATGAGCCTGATGCCACTCATCCCTTAAAATGTGTCTCCAACAAGAGAGAGAATACCGCCTACATCGAGCGGGTATTCTCTCTGCTTCTTTTTCACCCGATATGTCTCTCCACTATTGGATATAACAGCAGCGGATCAACGGCCAAGGTTCATTGTGCATGTTGCGGAACGTTGGCCTAGGTTTTAGGAGCGGGCAAGCCGCCTTCTTTTTGTGGGCCATCGCTCCTCTTTATGCTTAGTGCCTGCCGGGAGGGGACACTTGCTTTTGTGTTATTTTGTTTCCTGCACGCTAGTTCCAAAGGTTTGGACTTTTTGTATTTTATGTAATATACTTTTTACAAATTAATAGAAAAAAGGATTGACTCTTGCTTAAGCAAAAAAAGAAATTAATGTCATAAAATTAATATAAAGAAGATAAGATTTTTTTTTTTCTATGTAAGGCTAATTCTATTAATAAAACCAAAAATATAATTACAAAGAGGCCCCGCCTCAACCGTTGTCACTGAAGTTCATCAAGAGTGTCTAAACTGCCTCGGATTTGGGGAAACCAGTTTGACATGGCAAAAAACCATACATATATTCTGAGACTGTCACCAAAGGAAAACCAAACATAAGACCTGGACCCATTCTTTAAGGTAAAAATGAGAAGAGGTTTCGACACAACATCACCTGATGCGACTGAAAAATGACAAACCCGCTTATTGTTTAAACAAATAGAAAAAACAACAAGTGGCTGGACCAAACCCGTCAGTAACAGAAGTCTGAGATGGCACGTGGGTGGCAACGGATGCCACGTGGCATCATTTGTTATCGTCCTGGTCAGGTGTCTCCTTGACAATGAGGCAAGCGTATTGGTCCCAATCTTCATCCTCCTCCGTCACATCGCCTTTCGCTACGCCACCTGGAGGCTCCCTTGCATGCTGGGTGCTGCTCGAACTGCCAACTAATTCCATTGTAATTGATGCTCCGGCTGAGCTGCCACCAGTTTGCTAAATGTCACTAGCGTGAACTCCTTCACCATGCAGACAGCAATGGCTGACTTCCCTGTTATCATCCTTTGGGCGTTTCTCAGAACCAGGACCCACTCCCTGATTTCTCTCCTCCTGAAATGGCGCTTCAGAATTTCTCGCCTAAGAACTATTTTGCTCATTTTCTTTAGGGAAAACTACGGTCGCATTGGCGGTAATGATAGGCCTGTTCAGGCTACTCTGGAACCTGAACTGGGTCGAGTGAGGGACAAAGCTGGGATGTAGAGGAGAAATTGCAGTGTGGAGCCAAAAATCACTGTGCGCAGCCATTGAGGCCTGCCCTTGCCCCCGCTCACTGTGCATTTGAGGATATTGTCTGTGAGGTGAACTGGGAGGAGGCGAATTTTCATGGGAATGAGGGGGAGAGGCGGGAATAGAGCTTTGCGCTGCTTGTGGGCGAGCGCTGCCACAACGGGTGCCTCCTCTGTGACTCCTCTTGTGGTGATGGACCATATCAGTGTGGTTAGATTGCAATTCAGCTCAACAAGAGGCCGGGAAGGAGAACAGGTTGTGAACAGAGGCCTTTTGTGTAGGATTCGAAGGGCAATGCCTGTAATGGGAGTAATGATGCCCATTTCCGAGGTCAATGCAGCAAAGAAGCCAACATCGTCTCCCGGTGGCAATTCTGCTGCATGAATTTCCAGCCTAAGGCGGACAAATGCTGAGGGAAGGAGGATAGACAGAGGGGTTGAGGGGCTCCATATTGTTTCCTACTGCGTCCGGATCTTGGTCTGAGTGGCCATTTAACGCTGTGTGTAGGTTGGCGTGCTTTTGTCTCAGGTGGGCTTGGAATAGAGCGCTACCCACCGTCTGGCAGGGCCGAGCGCCGGTCCATTGGGTTGCCATTAATGATCTTGGAGTTCACCCGCATCCGGGTATAAAGAAGATAAGATTACCTTAAATAATAAATATCATTATAAGATCATTTGAATTTAAATTTGAAATATGTATGAATATAAAAATATTATAATAAAATAGAAATAAAAATTAAACTCAAACTAGTATTTTACATTGATATAATTATATAAATTAAATGGTATCTATTCATATTTAAATATTAAGATACTTCATTTATAATACATTTTATATTTAGGCCATAAGGTGTTTCCCTCTGGGAACAATTTCACTTCCTTCTGGTCATTTTTGCATCTGTCAGATGGTTTGTTAGAGGATTGAAATGTTATCCACTGTTTGATCTCACCAGTTTCACTCCACAGACTCTTATTTTATTAGGTTTTAATATTATTTAGTTTCCATAACTCAGTGGTGGGTCTTTGACGAAATATCATTTGTTGAAGGTCTACAAACATCTAAGGGTTTTCAGCCATTGCAGGAAATCTTCTGCCGAGTTTAGTTCTCGGTTTCAACCGACTCCTATTTTATCAGGTTTCAATATTATTCAGTTTCCATAACTCCATCATGGGTCTCTGAAGATATTCATTTGTTGAAGGCTTGCAGACATTAAAGGGTTGCTGGGTGTTGCAAGAAATCCTCCGCCGAGTTTGGTTCTCGGTTTCATACCCTAATGTGTAGATGCAGTTTTCACCTGTAAGAAAAGAAAAATGGTCAAATGAAATTCTTCCTGATGTTATACATGCCCCTTCTTTGATGGATGGGGACTGCGGTTTTCACCGGTAAGAAAAGAAAAATGATCAAATGAAATTCTTCCAGATGTTATACATGCCCCTTTTTTGATGGATGGGGATGGGGATTTCTAGAATATATATATATATATATATAATATATATTATATATATATATTATATATTTCCTTTTATTGTTTGTAACCTAAGTGGGCCTCCCATCCAAGCCCTAAGCGATGTTTTCTTTTCTTTTGTTATCCGTTGTAGGTGAAATGGAAAATTTCTTTTGGGTTTTGTTGAGCATCCTCACATCTTGGATTCACGACCTCCAACACTGAGATGCAACTTATGTCTTTGAATTTCGGGTACCATGGTTATTCTTAGTGAATTCATCCCTCTCTAGTTTCTATCAATGTAGAATTTGACTATTTAAGCTACATATTTCCTAGCTAATTTCTAAGTGATTCATTGTCATATAAGGGTCTTCTTAGAGTCTTCTCCATTCTTGGTTCGGTTCTTGGTTTGATAGCCTAATGTGTAGCTGAGGTTTTCACCAATAAGAAAAAAAATGGTCAATTGGAACTTTTTCATGTTGGGTTTGGTTTTCGGGTGGATTTCATGCCCTTTCCGTGCCCTGTCTAGGGTTTCACTGAGGTGTTGAGCCCAACAATTCTAGGTAAACTCCCACACTTTGTCCAAATCAATACTTGCCTAATTTCTATGCTATGTGAAAGCTTTTCCCTTAAATTTCTGGTTTGGGTGTTGATGCAGGTTAGCGTTCTGGGAGGTTGTCCATCTTCAATACATTGAAAAACCTCTTAATTGTTGAACAATTAGAATATTGCAGGTTCTTTGCATTTGTAAGAACAATGAATTTTGGAGGGGGTTTAAAGATGGTGTGTATTTATCTAGAGTAATATAGCCACTCAAACTGGTTTGTTACTTAACATTGATTTGTAGATTTTATAATGAATAGGTTTGATTCTTGCTTTCAAGAACCATTTATAGTTTGATTTTGCTAACTCTTAGCTAAAAACATGCCCTCAACTGATCCTCATTGAATTCTCCACACATCCGCATATAACTTCAATTTACAATATGCAATTCAAACTAATCAACTAATTAGTTTTATATTGAAATTATTTGTGGTAGTGCTTCTTCATTAAGCATATCATGTCAAGCCAGATAAAATCCTTTTATGAAGATTTGATTGGACCATTTTGGTATAATTTCAGTCTTTAATATGCAATTCCTACTATTCAACTGCTTAGTTTTTAGTTAAATGGTTTTCCTTGAATTATGAGATCTTTTGTTTAAAATTGGATTACAAAACACTTTGAGGTATTAAGGTTAACTTGTTAAACGTGGAAAATTTGGTTAACAATAATAACTCTATATTCATGCTCAATTGAAATGACATATAGATTGACTATTAACAATAATATTTATTTATTTTACTTTTCTTAATTTGATTTTATATTTTACTAAATTTGAATTCAAAATAATATATCAATCAATTTTCTATTAATACAATAACCCATTCAAATTCCAACTTCGTAAAGATAGCAAGCACTAATAGCTTGACGTGTTAAGAGAAGTAGAGTTGTAAGATCCACCCTAATACATTAGGGTACGCAGGTTGGCCTACAGTTCGGATCCAGAAATTGGACTTCGTGAGAAATAGAATAATAAAATAAATACAATAAGTTCAATCAAGACGCTTAATGTTATTGACTCCTGGAAAATAAACAATATTAAATGGTGGCGGATATGGGGATATTTCGAATCCTATCTCACAAATTGGACCTCATCAAAAATAGAATAATAAAATAAATACAATAAAGTCCAATCAAGAAGCTTAATGTTTTTGACTCCTGGCCAACAAATGATATTAAAGGGTGGTGGATATTAGTTTATCTTATACTTTTCGATCAACTGATGCTATAATTTGGGTATATTTCTCAGCGCTTGGAAAACCACAGGCAATAGCTGCCCAAGATATATATTAAAAACTAAAGTGAATATGAATGCTGAAATATAATATATATAGATGTATAAAATTATATTGTTTTTATATGTACATTCAATTAGCTTTAGTTTATTTGTCTTGTCATTTTTATGCTACTCACAATAAGTTTCACAATAAGTTTATCAAATGTTCAAGAAACTTAAAATAGATTATTAAGGATAAATACATGTAAATAATATGTGTAAAGAATTTTTAGGTTTAGTATTCTCTTTATGTTGGCATGATTATCATTTAGAATAGAAATATATTTTTTCAATCAACTTTTTAAAATTAAATTATTTGTCTTTTTAAAAAAAAAAAAAAAGGTTTCAACAAAAAAAATCTTGAAACAAATTTAAATTTATATGAGTTTCTATTTATTGCAAGAGAATGTTTAAAGAAAATTTAAATATGATCATTTGTTTTCATTTTACAACAATAAATGTTACAAACCACACTGCCATACTCAAAACCACAAAACATGGTTGGTTTTAACGCTGAAGGGTTATAACTAATTTTTTTTATTTACGTTCCTTATTCCCTATTTTGAAAATGTCAAACGTGGTATATGTCAACATCTTTCAGAACCTAAAGCCATATCTAACAATTTAAATATCAATAGAAGATTATAGCTTAAAAAATGGCATAACCAATAGCAATATATTTGAAAAATATAAAAGTAGTTGCCACCACGATAAAATTATTCAGTGTTTATAATGTACCAAAATCAGACTTAAGGAAATTCATTAGGAATTTAAATATAACCATTCAAAACAATAAATTGTTAAAATCCCTTGAATATTGTGTATCAAGTGAGAATCCTAACAACTTATATTATGAAAGCCATAAAACTATAATACAACATAAAACCTTTTAATATGAATCTTGGTTAATAATGGTAAAAAGAACCAAAACTTTTACATTATTATATAACATATAAATCTCTAATCAAATAAACTTAATTGAATATAATATAGATTTTTATATTCAAATATGTGTAAAAAACTTAACACATAATTCTTAAATGAAAGAACTTTCTTGAAATTAAAATAAAATTATTAGAATTCATTTGTGAAGCATATTTTCAATTGAAAAGAATTTTTACATAGACACATAGTATGATATAAGACCTTATTTATTTCATATATTTTCATATAATAATAAAAGTTCTTAATCATTTCATTGTTTTAGCTTAATTTTCCATACATATTAAATTTATTGAAAAATTCAATAATTTCAAATATGGCCATTTTGATAAAAACAATTTAGTATAGGCTTTTATAATATTTTTTGGCTTTTAATATTTAAATTTATTCTATGACTTTGAAGTCTATATTTAAATTTGAAATATAATATTCATTTTTTCAATGATAAGATTACTTTAATATTGATATACATCTTTTGTGTTCCATATATTACTTTTTAGTATGAGGAATGGTTCTTTTATTGTACCTATTTTCAATACTAATTTATTGTACTTGTTATGGTTCATTTTCCATGTTTTGCATGCTAAAACATGGAGGAATATATGGCAACGTGGAGGAATAAGAGTAAGGATTACTGGATCAACGTTTCAAATTGTGATTAAATATTTATTGTACCTGTTATTCATCACCACTCCATCTATTATAACCAAATCAATGCTCCGTGGATGCATGCATTTCTTAGTGCACGGGTTGTTGGAATTGTTGAAGCCAAGCAATATGCAAGTACAATTTGGTGGAAGGATTAATGGAATGATTTGAAGGGGTTTCTCTCTGCTTCTATTTGCTAAGAAAGGTTCACAATCTTTCAGAGCCTTCCTTTTCTCGATCTAGGGTTTTTTCAGGGGTTTCCTTCTAGATGCATTGGAGAAACCCTATTGGTTTTAACTTTCTTAGTTTTAGTATGGATATGGTTTTTACTAGGTAGTCATGAACTACTGCATGATTTCTGTCGACCGAGTAGGCTTGTATACAATAGTTTTAAGTATTGTAGTTCGACATACAATTGCCAATGTTGATTAGTATTTATTTGTTACTATAAATTTAAGTTTGGTTCTACACTACAACCCATATAGGGTTGGTTCTTCTTGAATTAAGTTAGCAGTCTCTGTTGGATAGTGTCAAATACCTTTGTACGAATTATAACCTTGAGGCTTAGATATACATATATAGTTACTATTTCACTTTATCATTAATACTACTTAGATGAAAAAGAATTATTTTTCCTACTATTCTTCTGGGTTGAAAGGGTAATGGTAGCATGAATAAGTAAAATTCCTTTCTCATAATCTTTCTTGAATGTATGTATTGATTGCCTTTATTGGTGTAACCATTAGAGTATTTCAATTTGAAAAAAATGCCTTGCTAATATCTCTTATTCTTTCCCCATTCACAACACCCCGCGACAGGTGGGACCAAGGTTGTCTGGGACTTGCCCTCCTCCCTAGGGTGTTTAGATAGGCATCATTTTCCTAGTTTCTGGACTATTCTTGGACCAACATTAGTTGTTACTCTGAGGCTTAACCAATGCGCACACAAGGCATACCCTTCAATACCTTTGTGCATACTTTATGCTTTCAACATTAAACCTAGATTAACTATCTTTGAGGTTCTTTATCTTTCCTCTCGCACCCATAATAGGGAAGACATTTTTCTGCTTTTAAAGAAAATATCGAAGATATTTCCAATCATAATAAACATTGTTTAACTCTTCCCTTTTCCTGTTAAAAAAAACTCCATTATCTCATTGTGATAACTTAAATGAATTTTCTTCTTTGGTTTGTAACAATGTTACTACCTCAATTGCTATAACTTAAATGCATTTTCTTCTTTGTTTTGTAACAATGTTACTACCTCAACAATTTCCATTCTTATTATTGCATAAAGACTTTTGTAAAGGATTAAATTCCCTTTCTTCTTGTGACAGAGAGATTTAATTTAACATAATAACAATTTTTTTTCATTATAATGTAGAATTCTTCTATAAAGAAACCAGGAAAGGAGTTAAACATCACAAAAGTACTTATATGTCCTATCAAGGAAAATTTTAAGGATGGAAAATTTTCTTGAACTTTAAAAAATTGGCGAATCTCACTAATCCCTAATATGAAAATATAAAATGTTCATTGATATATTTGTAAAATTATTCAAATTTATAATCATTTTATATATAGTCTTTATATAACGTTGGCGATTTTTAAGGTAAAATAATTTTATATTCTAAAATTTGGGCGAATCATCTTTTATAAAAATGGAAATTGGCGAATCTTTTTGTGGAAAAATAATGGAAAATTAGCCCACTGGGCGAATATTAGCCCCTAAAATTTTCCATGTCAGTCCTATCGAGTCTTCCATGAAGATTAATTGGGAAGGATAGTACCATGAGACTGGAAATCATATCCAATTTTCTCCTAAGAAAAAGTGAGTTGCCTGGATTTTCCTCAATCATTTTCTGACAGTAAAATTCTATACAATCATAAACAAAAACCACATTGGAGATTTCATGATTCCCACCACCAATGCCATATCCTCTAGCTATATGCATGGCCTTGTCTACAGTCTCCAACATAGATTGTGAAATTCTCACCCAGGGATTTGAACTAGAGCCTTCTTTTCCTCCTCCTTCAGACCTCAAAACCTCATTCTTTCTTTCTGAGATAGATGGATTTTCACTTCCCATCTTACCAACAACAATTAGAACCTTATGGGTGAGTTTTAAACTCTATGGGGACCTCATATGGAGCTCTCCTTCCAAGTCTGAGGTCCATGATCCAAAAGCACCAAAGCTGGATAAAAGCTTTGCAAATTTACAATGATTGAGGCTAGACTCTGGCTCCAACACTTTCAGAGCCTTAATGGAGCTCATAATGGAACTATAAGAGCTTCGAAGAAACATTTTTGCAGAGAATAAAAACAAAATCCAAATGAAAAAATGTTAATATCTTATGAAACTTAGTTCAAAATCATTTTCATTCAGCTCAAAATCAAGGACATAATAGTCTCAGATGGAATATTGCTACCAATTAGATCTATTTTCCTTGCATTAAATTATCAGGCCTTGATTTTACTCTTAAAATGTTTTAGTCAGATCTCAACATGGCTATGAGAGCTTGGAAGCATATATTTATGATCAATGTGTATCGAGGCATGAAAACCTACTATGCTCTTATAAAAGGACTCTTGTTGAAAAATCGTTAGGAAGAAGCCTATGCTTAGCTTGTTAAACAATGATGGGTTGGGATGTGTTGACTACTCTATGTCAAAGAACCAATAATTGTACACCCATTTTTTTGCAAAAGAAATCTATCATGTTCGAGTGTTTGCATCCTTCTGATTTCATCATCAGCCAAAAGTTTGTTAAAGATGTAAATCCATTCTTGATGGTTATAATGTAAATAGAATTTGTAATACCATCATGTATGTAACAACCTAGGTAAGCATAATATTTTGATGATGATTTCTACCTTAGGAGGTTTTTTGTGTCACCGATTCATCTGTGTTTCTAGACATAGATGATTGGCAATTTTTTTCCCTCCAACCTCACCCCAAAGCTAGGGTGGATTTTGTCATGAAGATATCAATTGAGTCTTAGTGTTTTTTATTGAGTCCTTGTACAAGTGATTTGGGAATAATCCTAGCCAACTGGCTAGATAATTTTATTACAAATTACTTGGTGTACTATATTTTGTGTCACAAAAATGGGTAAATGTTGAGGGTCTATAATGAACAAGTGTTCCCCCTTCATGTATTAAATTGTAAAATCATTGTGTAGAAATTATTTAGTGCATGGTCCCTCATAATTAGACACCGTTACTAAGTATTAGAGGGTTGGAAAAATAATTAATCCCCTCATTAGCCAATTAATTAAATCTTCTGGCCAAATTAAATTAAAAATACTAAGAGAGAAATTTAATAAATTTTCTACCCTAGGCAAAATTAAATTCTCCAATGGTGAAATTCGTGTGTTTGAAGAAGTTAATTTTTGGAGGTCCTTGACCAAGGGAATATTGAAAAAATCAAGAAATTTTGGGCCCTTGGGCCTTGGTGGTTAAGTCAAAGTCAAGTTTTTTAGGAAATTAACTCAAAATAATCAATTTTGAGTTAACTAAAATTCAATTAAATGAAAATTTTGATTTTCCTCAAATTAAATAATTTCGATGATGATGATTAAAAACTAATTAAATCTTTATGAACGGTCGAGATTAATTTGACAGGATCAAGCCAACTAGCAGTTGAATATTTTACCTATAAATTAGAGGTCAGTCTCACCCTATCTTTTCATCCGATTTTTGAATTGTGTACTAAGCTCTCAAGCTCTCTTGTATACTTTTTTTTGGAATAAATTCAAAAGCCTTTGAGGTTTCAATGCACAGTGGTGTTCCTCTTCATGAATTTATGGTAACATTGTTTTAATTCCCACTTAATATTATCTAAAAACTATCAATCAATAACCCTCTTAGAATAATCTGAATACAAGTATCTTATTCATTTTGTTGAATCTTGGGTAAAATTTTTAATTTTGAGCGAAGTAGTAGATATCTCTATTTCCTCATAATTTCATTGTTGTTCTATTTCTCTTCTTGGTTTGATGGTTGATCTAGTGTTTACAGGAGATCTATTAGATTTTTGGTGAGCACTTGGGGATATTCCTCGGTTGGACCAACCAAATTTCAACACATATTTTCTAAAGACCCTACTTCATATAAGCTCCAAGATTTATCTAACGATATATATATATATATATATAATATATATATATATATATATATATTAATAATATATATATATATATTATATAATTATATATATATTTTTATTTTTATTTTATTTTTATTTTTTATTTATTTTATTTATTTTTTTCTCTACAAGGTGCTTTTTGGCTAGTACCTCTAAAATTTCAAAATATTTTAAATATTTTGAGGAAAAATTGATAGATCTGGTAAGTGAGAGCCATGGAAAATTTTAAGAGGTTAATATTCGTAGGTGAGTTAATTTTCCATGATCTTTCCAAAAAAATGATTCGCTAATTTCCATTTTTCATAAAGACGATTTGCCCAAATTTTACAATATAAAATTATTTTACCTTAAAAATCACAAACATTATATAGAGAGTATATATAAAATCATTAAAAAATTGAATAATTTTACAAATACATCAATAAACATTTTATAGTTTGCATATTAGCGACTAGTGAGATTCACCAATGTTTTGAAACTTCAAGAAAATTTTCCCTAGTGAGAGGCTTAGGTTATCGTATCTGGGAGTGTAGTTGGACTCATAATCCTTAGATACGATAGATATGCAACCTTTATTCATAGATCTATAATTTTTTTTTAGATCCCAAAATTTTCTAACTTAGGTTTCTGGGGTTTTTATTCATTTTTATATATCTGGGATCTGGTGTTATTTTTTTTCATTTTGCAAGTACTGATATGAAGGCTATTTTGAGGAAAATTTTCAAGGTCTGAGATGGATCTAGGCCCTAGAGGGAAAGATCTTATCTTAGAAATATTGTGCAAGAAAGAAATTTAAAATCCGGCTTTGTTCATAAACGTTTTCTGAGATTTATTTTAAAATAACGTTCTCGGAAAAAAAAATAAACTTTTTGGGCCTCACCCTCTACATTCTTGTTGCCGATTTTCTGCTGCATTTTTCCGTTTCTCCCTTTTTCTTCATGTTGTGTTTTTCGCTCCCTTATTTATGAAAAATCTGAGTTCTCTCGGTCAAATCGCAGTCGTTTTCCTTTCCTTTCTATGCCCATCTCCCTTTGCTTCCATTTTCATTATCTCTTCCAGCTTTCACGCAACTAAATGTTACTTTATTTCCCTTTGTTATCCTTTTTCCTCAACTTCCTAGCCCTCACACGACCCTAATGCTTTCTTTCCTTTCTCTTTAGTAGTGGATTTCTCTCGCTATTGCTGCTTGACCTAGCCCACCTTCATTTTCACCTCCCATAGATCCCTCAAGCTCTTCTCTACCTGTTGTTGGCTCCTTACCCTCATCCTCGTTCTCCTCCTTTTCCTTGCTATCCCTTCTTTCGTCACATCTCCTCGCTTCTCCTCTTCTGCGTATCCTCCCATCTCATCCCTTGCCTGCATTTGCTCTCTGCCTGCGACCCCCAGTGCTTCCATTTCCTTTGCGTGCCTCACCCTCCTTCACATTCTCGTAGAGCTCGTCCTCCTCCTTATCGCCGTCATCAACCAACATACATTCATTTCCCTTGACTTCCCTTTGCTTTTGATATTATTCTTTGTTTTGATTTTTGTTATGGTTAAGTGAAATCGATTTTGTTTTTTATTTGTTCACTTTTTTTTCTTTTTTTCTTTTTTTAAATTAAAAAAATAAAAATAAAAAATTCGATTTTTTTTTATTTTTATTAATGAGTTTTATATTATTATTATTATTATTAAATCCAAAATAAAATAATTAAAAATTTCGAATTTTGATTGTGGCTTTCATTTTTTTCTAGGCTCCAAAATTTCAAATTAAATTTTTTGTGGTGGCTTGTGGTCCATAAAATATTCTAATTATCCTTTTTGTTTTTTACATTTTCCATATTAAAAAAAAAATTCATAAAAATTAGCACATTAAATTTTCTGAAGGAATAATCAAAATTTTAATCGAAACTTCCTTTTTCGGTTTTGTGTTAAGGGTTTGGGATTTTTTAAATCTTAAAAGTGAAATCTTTTGTGGGGTAAATTTTTTTCTCTATAGTCAAAACATATTTATATCATTTAAATGATCTCTAAAGTTTGACTAAAAAAAAAACTCTGGATTTTGGTCACTTAAGAAAATTTATTTTAAATCTGAAATTGTTTGAAGTATTTAGCATTTGAATTTCATGTTTCTACATGGTAATTAATTTTTTGAAATTTAATTGCTTAATTCTTTTGCATGCTAAGCATTTTTATTCTTGACATCTATTGAGATTGCTCGTCATTTAATTAGCTCTAACCGTGGTTTAATTACTTGAAGTAATTGGATATTTATTGCAAATTTTTTCAAGTAATTATTAAGTACTCTTTTATGGAATTGTAGTAGATCACATATCTTTTGTTTCCTGAACTGGGTATTTTTTTTTAGCATCAATACAATTTCCGTTGATATTAAATTATGAAGAAGCTTTTGTTCTCTTTGAGCTATAATTTCATTTGAATGAATCGAGAAGTTTTGAAGTAAGCTTGTGGTTTAATTGTGATATTGCTAAAGTGTTTATATTTCAATCTTTCTCGAGTGAAGTGAAAATGTCATTAGGGTGATTAAGGGACTTGATAGACCATGACATAGTTTCTTTTTATCATTGAATCTATATTTATCTCATCTTCAAATCACCTCATGCATTTGCATATTAACTTAGTTATGCATAATCAAAATTTACTTCTAAGCATAAGCTTGCTTGATAGAGAGATAGGTATTGATGAGCCTCATTATTAAGTAATTATATGGGCCTTAATTCACCTCCTAGCTTAGTCAAACCAACTATTCTCACAACTTATTGCATACTTTTGATTATATTTTGTTTATGAAATGAGTTAGAGTTGGATATTTGGCTTTGTGGTCTAATTTGCATATAATGCAGGAATAAAGGATGAAATCAAGGAGAAATGCATATATAAAGAATAAAAACAAAGGACTATAGCAAATACCTTGGTCAAGAATCGAATGGGACAAGGTAGAGGAATTGTAGGAGGTTAATCCTCCTCATCTACTACCCCTCCATTCGAATATTCCTCCATCAACTCAGATTGAAAACAGCCACATCATGAGGACTAAAAGACAACCAAGAAAGTGAAAAAGGAAGAAAAATTTTTATTTTGAGTTGGAAGCCAAACCACCCTAATTTGGAAGGAAGTTGTTGGAAACTTCATATGTATAAATAAAGAGGCTTAGGACCTCACTAGGATTCAGACTTCATTTTTAAAACTCTATTTTATTTATGAACTACAAAGACTTGTGAATTTGCTTTGTAATCCATGGTTTCTATAATGAAGATGACTTCGATTTAAGCCAGCTCTGAGTTAAACTTTGAGGGTTGAAGCTCTTAAGTTAGGGTCCGACCCAAGCACCCACAACTCCTCTTTACTGTATTGTTATTCTAGCATAGAGTTCTGTTCTGTTTATTTGTTAGATAGTTTCATGGTTTTCTGATGCATTTGCTCAAGAAGTTTCTGGTTCTAATTCATTTGATTAAGCAACTTTTTGGTTCTCTTCACTTATTTAAATAGCTTCCTGTTTATGTTCATCCATTTATGTAGTTGCCTCTACTGTAGGTTACTTTCATTTGTGTTTTTAATTCATAGGTTGGATTAGAGGAAAAGATTAATATCAGGTTGTGCCCAGGTGTCTCAGCCTCATCTCCTCCCTCTGGGACCATGACTTGAGGTAGAGACCCTCCCACAACCCCAAAAACACAGTTTCTGGTTCCCGCATGGGCTATGTAGTTCACTCTTTAAATACAATTAATTGTTTACCCACACTAGTTCTCTCTATCATTTTCCTTTGAAACCGCCTCCAACACATTCCCCCTCCATTGCTTCCTCGCCCTCTGATCACCAGGAAACCTTCACAATCACCGTCTAATTCACTATTTTCTTCAACTGCTGCCTCGCATAGAGTCCACCATTCACTTTATGAAATTTAAGTTCCCATCGTCGATCTTCCTTGCCTAATCCGATGGATATCGCTTCACTCGATCACCAACTAGGTTGGTCGATCTCCACTGTTGATTAGCCCTGCCTGATCCAATGGCTATCGTGCCATATCGCGTGGATTTTTGTCTGACTGTTATCCGCCTGAGAGCACGCAAATTGGGTGGTTTCCTCGTGCTACATGTCACCTAGGGAGGCTAATCACGTAAAATTTTAGAAAACCACTTACAACTTTGAGGGCATGCGATAAACAGCTTACCACCCTCTAAACCTGCTCCACCATTTCTGCATGTTCTTTTGCCTGCAATCTAATCTTCGCCATCCATATTTTGAATAACCTCATCTATCCATCTCTTGCCTTCACTTGCGCGATAAGATCTTAGCCGTTCATCGCTCCTATCAGCCTCGCCTGTCCATCTCTTGGCCTCACCCACGCGATTAAATCTCAGCCATTCATCTCCTTTGCTCCCTTGTTTGCCCATCTACCTACGTAACCTCCTACCATCAAATCCTCGTCGTTCATTTACCTTTCACCTGAGTAATCCAATGGTTCCTACACATTGTTTCTCCTTCATGTCCTCCTCTCACTAATTTCGACCTTCGACTGCTTTTTCCGCCTGAAACCTGATTTAGCCTAAGTTCCATTGTTTGCCCCTTAGTCTAGTTTTAATGTTTTTTTCTTCTGCAACATAGATAATTAGAATTTGGTTAATGTTAAATTAGAAATTCTACTTAGCATAGCTATTCAATTGATAAAGTTAGGTTGTGGTTCAAGTTTAGCATTTCATGTTGTTTTCTTCATTCCTGCAGTAGAATACCTCTCTCTCTTAGAATAAGGTTTTCTCTCCTTCCATCAAAGAATTAAGCTTCTTCTAACTCTATAGAAGTTTGGCTTGGAACCCTTGGGGTCTCTTTCCAGATAAATAGTGATAATAGGCAGGACCTTCACTTCTACTTGTGCATATAGCACTGTCACCTCCAAGTTTGTATGAACCCCGGGTTGATAAGTAAAGTTGGTAGCCTTGGGAGTTGCAGAATTATTGTTGCAATACCTAGGCCCATCACTTTTTGGTGCCGTTGCTAGGGAGGTGTCTAAGTAGAAGTAATTACTTCTTTATTCTATTTATAGTCTCCAAACTTTCTTTTCTTCTACTTCTAGTCTTTAACTTTCTTCCATTAGTTTATTTCTGCAAAAGTAATCTAGTTTCTTTCTTTCTTTCTTTCAGTTGTCATCATCTACTTTCCTTTCCATTCTGCAAGTCCTTTCTAGCTTTAACTAAATATTACAAAACACCAACCCAAAAAAATTTCCTTTCATGCCTTGTAGGATTAGAGAAAATTCAGGAAAATTCTTGTGAAATACCCCCACTGCATCCAATGGGCAACCTTCTATCTTCTTCAGTGATGGTGAATTGGAAGACCCTTTAGGTGAGCAAACTTACCTATTTGGGGAACCCACAGAAGAAGAAGAAGAGGAAGAACGAATTCCTATTGAACCAATGGATGGAAACCAAAATGATAGGGGAGATAGAAAGATAATTGGGAGTACCTTCCCCATAAGGGAAACCAATGGGGGCACTAAGATGAAGAATATAATCCCCTCTGCTCTACCTCATTTCCATGCATTGACCACAGAGGACCCTGACACTTTTCTATTTGAATTTTATGTTATATGCCGAACCTATGAATATACAAATGATGAGAAAAGGTTAAAACTATTCCCATCTACCATAAAGGATGCAACATTGCGTTGGTTCATGGGTTTACTTAGAGATAGCATCACAACTTGGGCTCAGATGCAGCAAACTTTTCACAGAAAATATAGGGACTACTGCAGGTGAAAGGATACTAAAGAAGATATTTTTAGGATGACGATAGGCCAGGATGAATCCCTAGAAGGCTATGAAGAAATATTCTAGCTTAGTTAGAAAAGGGTCAGGTGCACACTTGACCCTGTGTCACTAAAGCTGGTCTTGCTTAAAGGAGTAAGAGAAGATCTTTTGGATACCTTACATATGATAGCAGGAGGATATGTCTAGTAATTACCCTATAAGGACATTAAGACTGTCTTTAGAAACCATCCTAGGATAGCTAGGAAAAAGGGTAGGGGTAGTCAACCTATGGCCAATACATCATCCTCTAACTTATTCATCAAAGGTGAAATTGGAAATATGCTAGAAGATATCAAAAGTGACATGATGTAAACCATTGCCTTGCAATTGGACACCATGAGCATCAAAAGGAAGCCAGAGGAAGCAGAGAGAGCCTTGGCCATTTTTTGCCCTAGATGCACTAGGAGGTATCCTAGGAACATATGTCCATTAAATTGTATTCATATTTTCTCAGTCTGTGAAGAAAACCACTCAAAAAACAAGTGCCCTTATTTACCTAGACTCAAACCTGTATATCAAGGAGCTGAAGGGGTCACTGAGCAGCTTTGCTACATAAACCAAAGGAGACCTCCTGGGCCTAGACCTTACTAGCAAGGTATGCAAGGGCCATCCCATGCATACTACAACCCCAACCAAGCCAATGCTATACCTTCTTGGGGGCCCCCTGCTCATCCTTCCTGGTCTACACCCCCTCCTTGGTCCTATGCATCTCAATATCAATCCCAATTAGCCAACCAGTCATTTTAACCTTACGTTCAGCCACAACATCAGTGGAATAACCCACCCAAGGGGTGGAGGCCCCAATTTAACAATGTTACAACCCTATTACCTCCACCACCTAACCAACCACAACTCATGCACTCTGCTCCACCTAAGCAACCCCAGATGCCTGCCCAACCAAATCCGAACCCAAACAATAGGCAGGCTTAGGGAGGTTTAGGAAGAAATAGAGGAAAGAAACCTAAAAGTAAATCCACCCTTTCCTCAAAGATTAGCCCAACCACTCCAGCCTACCCAAGAAGAAACTAAACTTCTGGGAGAATTGAAAAACCTATGTGTAAAAATCCCCCTTCTCCAGACAATCAAAGATGTGCCAATTTACAATAAATTGATTAAGGAGAAGTGCTTCAAGCATCCAAGAAGAATAAAAATGGATGCCCCTACCATTAATGTCATTGGGAAGTTGTTTGACTTAATGCTGGGGTAGGTAATATGTCCAAAATATTTGGACCTTGGAAGCCCTGTAGTAGATGTACACATCAATGGCACCATTGTCCCCCACACTCTGATTGATATTGGGGCTGCCATTAATGTGTTGAATAAGGACACCATGCTCAAACTCAACCTCCAAGGGTCATTGAGAAAGACCACAACAATGCTACAACTTGTAGATCATTCCACAGTCACCCCTGAGGGAATTGTGGAGGATGTGATGGTCTCCATTGATTCCTAGGAATACCCTACAGATTTCCTAGTTCTCCAGCCTAAGGGTAAGCTTACTAGTTACCCTCACATCCTTGGGAGGTCATGGCTAGCCACAGTTGATGCTTACATTAGCTGAAGAGCTAGGAATATGACCATTAAGAATGGGAATATGTCCAAACAATTAGTCTTGTACCCTCCTGCTCAACCTTCACTAGAACATGATTTACCTTTATGGTTAGAGGAGGAAGAAGATGAGGGCTACTATGCCCAAATTTATACTTTGGAAGAAATCATAGGAGGAGGAAAGAAATATGAGGATGATTTAATTGAACACCTACCCCAAAATCCAACTCCTACTTCCCTGCCATTAGAAGAAGTAAGGGAAACCATGAACAAA
Organism: Pinus taeda; assembly: GCA_000404065.3. Taxonomy (NCBI): domain Eukaryota; kingdom Viridiplantae; phylum Streptophyta; class Pinopsida; order Pinales; family Pinaceae; genus Pinus; species Pinus taeda. Next base: position 348,692 of record APFE031751478.1, read on the forward strand.
CATTCAATTGATTTATGCTTGGCCAACTCCAACCCACTCCATGTCAAAACCATAGAATTTGTCCCAGAGAAAGCTTTGCAAATTAATCCATCTCTTTCTACTTTGGAAGAGGAAAAAATATGTAACCTGTTGAGGGAGAACCTAGAAGCCTTCGCTTGGAGCTATAAGTAAATGAAGGGAGTACACCCCTCAGTGTGTACTCACCACATCTACATCCAAGAAGGTTGCTAGCCAGTCAGGTAACCACAAAGGAGGATGAATCTAGCTCTTAAATAAATAGATAAGGAAGAAGGAAGAACTACAAACACTACTAGATGCATGATTTATTTACCCTATCTCAGATAGTGAGTGGGTATCTCCTTTAGTATTAGTACCCAAGAAAAATGGTAAGTGGAGGATTTTTGTGGATTATAGAGAGTTGAACAAAGCCACCAAGAAGGATATTAATCCCATACCCTTCATTGACCAAGTGCTAGATGGCTTGGTAGGGAAGAAATTATTTTCTTTCCTAGATGGATTCAGTGGGTATAACCAAATCCAAATCTACCCAGAAGACCAGAACAAGACCACATTCACCTATCCTTGGGGTACATTTTCCTATAGGGTCCTTCCTTTTGGCCTATGCAATGCTCCTACCACTTTCTAGAGAGCAGTCTTGAGTATCTTTGTTGAATTAGTACATGCTACTATGGAAATCTATATGGATGACTTTACACCTTATGTCTATGATTTCCAAGAATCCCTAATTAACCTAGGCAAAGTATTATACAAATACATTGAAATGAATTTTAATCTCAGTTGAGAAAAGTGTGAATTCTTAATGAATGAAGGGGATTGTGTTAGGTCATTCAATATCTCAGCAAGGATCCCAAACAAAATAGCAATCATCCAAGGGGTCCCACCTCCACAAAAGAAGAAAGATGTCACAAGTTTCTTAGGATTGGCTTGATACTACTGGAGGTTCATAAATAACTTCAACAAGTTGGCCTCTTGTTTGTTTGGATAATTGGCAAAAGATTCTAAATTTGTATGGTCAAATAACTGTCAAGAGGTCTTAGACATTCTAAAGGGAAATTAATCACTGCACCAATCCTGAGAGGCCAAAACTGGGCCCTCCCTTTTCATATCCATGTTGATGCCTCACATAAAGCCATATGAGCAGCCTTAGGTTAGGTATAGGATAAATTTCCTTATGCCATCTATTTTATGAGTAAAAACCTGTCAAAGGTTGAGTTAAATTATATTGTGACCGAAAACGAACTCATGGCTGTTGTGCATTCATTGAACAAGTTTAGGCATTATATTAGAGGCTATCAAACATTTGTGCATACTGATCATGCTGCAATTAAATATTTAATGAATAAAGTAGATGTAAATGCTAGAATCATAAGATGGTTACTTTTGTTGCAGTAGTTTGATCTAACTATTGTTGATAAGCTTGATAACAAGAATGTTGTTGTTGACTTTCTATTTAGGATGATTCTACCTACAGGTGAAGAAGGAATGGTGGATGATCAGTTACCAGATGAGTGTTTATTTGCTATCTCAGTACTCTCCCCATGGTTTGTTGATATAGCAAACTATTTAGTATCAACACGTTTCCCACCAAACCTGTCCTCTAGAGAAAAGAGAAAGATATACAAGAAAAGTTCCCCCTTCACCTGGATTGGGGGCAATCTGTTCAAACTTGGTCTAGATCAAATTTTGAGAAGATGTTTAAGGGAAGAGGAAGTCTTTGACATCCTTCTGACCTGTCATGATGGGCCTTGTGGAGGTCACTTTGTAGCAAAGAGGACAACATTCAAAGTGTTGCAAGCAGGCTATTATTGGCCTACTCTTCATCAGGATGTGAGGAAGTACATTAGTCAGTGTGATCAGTGCCAGAGGATGGAAAAGCCTACTCCAAGAGATGAAATGCCCCTACAACCTCAAGTGACTTTCAAGCCATTTGACAAGTGGAGCATGGAATTCATTGGGCCTATCAATCCTCCTTCAAAGAAAAAACAACAAATTATTGTGTGCACTGATTACTTGACTAAGTGGGTTGAAACCAAGGCAATTAAGGCAGCAACAAAAGAAAATGTGGTTAAGTTCCTAAGGGAGAATATACTCTACAAATTTTGGTACCCTAGAGAGCTAGTCACAGACCAAGGAAACCAATTTACCTCTAATAGAATTGAAGAACTGCTTATCCACCACAAAATCAAGCATAGCACCTCCACTCCTTATCATCCACAAGCTAATGGGCAAGTGAGGTGACCAATAGGGCACTCGAGAACATCTTAACCAAGGTGGTGAGAAGCATAAGGAAGGATTGGGTAGAGAGACTAGTTGAGGCCACCTGGGCTTATAATACAACATGGAAGACCACCAGTGGATTTACACCCTATGAGCTAGTCTACGGTAAAAAGGCTATGTTTTCCATTGAATTTGAATATTGCACATTAAGGATGGTAGCCCAACTAGATTTAGGTCTCAGTCATGCACAAAAAGAAATGTTGTTGCATTTGAATGGATTGGATGAATTCAGAATGCAAGCCCTCCTACATACATAGATAGTTCAGCTTCAGAGGAAGGTCTAACATGACAGGCACATCAAGGAGAAGCAATTTCAAGAAGAAGACTGGGCATTTTTATATGATTCTAGGTTTAAATATTTTAAGGGCAAGTTAATAACAATATGTCTCAGACCTTATGTGGTGGAAAGATGCGATGAAAATGGTTCAGTGCAAATCAGGACTATTGATGAAGAAGCCATTCGATTGCTAGTTAATGGACACAGATTGAAAATGTACAAGAAGCCTTTATCAAGACAAGAGTTCATTGAGAACATTAATAAGAAATTGATGACAGTGGAGCAAATTCCAGCTCCTCCCTCATCCGTTTATTGAAAAAGGAAAAAGAATAAGGATTTAGGTGAAAACCTCTATGAGGCACCCGAGTCCCATCTTTGGGTTGAAACCTCATGAGGTTGCCCAAGGATGATAAAAATTAAAAGGATAAGAAGATCCCTGGGTGAAAACCTTCTTGAGGTGCCCAGGGCATATATCTAGGGTGAAAACCTCTTTGAGGTAGCCTAGGTGTTTTGTTTAATATATATATATATATATATATATATAATATATATATATATATATATATTTATATATTATAAGAAAAAAAAAACATAATTGTTATGTGCAGGTGGGCGAGAAATACAACTAGGGAGCAAAGAGAAGATCCAAAGGGAACCCTGGCTCACATATATTTCATCTCCTCCACTCTTACTAATGCATCCCTCCATCAATTCTATATTTTTTTCACTTCATTGGTTCCATTCAGGTGAAGATTGTGTTTTCTAATAGAATCACCTCAACCATTATCATCATCCCTGCATCCACATACACTCCTACTCCCTTTGTCCATTCATTACATCATCCCCACAACACCATCCAACAACATGATCAAGAATTCTAAGGAAGACACCAAAAATTGCCAAGTGGTAATCCAGGAGCTTCACATCAACAGAAACATAAAATCCAGGAGCTCCACAACAACAACAACAACATCAGATCTTCAGTCGTAGACACTTGCAAAAGCTAATAAGCCATCAGCATACAATAGAGAAGGAAGACGAATGACCATCAACAACACCTTTGATCTTTGATAACTACAACATGGCATCAAGACCACAGGTAATTATCCTACTCACTCACTCATATGCATCATTTTATCAAAAGTTGTAAAGGTTAAGAGGTAGTTGGTTTACAAGTGAAAAGATGGCAAAAAGAAATTCTTTAATAAGTCAAAAGAAAATGCAAGATTCCATAGATACAGTGTTGTTATGGCAACAATTTGAGAATTCTTGAAGAATTAAGATTTGGGGTAGAAACACCAGTGCACCAAAGAATCAACATACCCTATTTCTTGATGCAATCACTCATAGACTCTAGCAGCAAAGTAGAGGAAGGAAATTCCCAGTAGTTGGTTCACCATGGGTTGATTAGGATCCTCATTAAGGATGCCCTCCAAAGCCTCAGGATCCCCATAACATGGCCAGTCTTCAGAAACTTACTAGCAGAAGATGAAATCAAAACCCTCACCTATGATGTTAGTCCTTTTGTCAATGAGGTGGGAAAACAAGAAGAAGAAGATACAGAGCTGGGTTGGGATGAGATGGGTGAAGAAGAAGCTAATACAGAGGAACATACTTAATGAAGACAAGGAAGATGATGCTGAAACAAGAGGAGGAGACAAAGGAAGAAAATGATGGAGATGCAAAAGAATAGAAAAAGGGAGAAGATAAGAAAAACAAAGAGGACAACTACAGGAAAAGGAAAAGCAGTTAGCATGTATGGCCAGCCTCCCCTTGGAGGCAATCCAGTGTAGGATGCCAACTAAATCCTACGCTCCCTACCTCAGAGAATAATGGTTGGAATTACACATTAGAACCTTAGCACAAAGGAGCACCATGCTATTTTAGGGCTGCAGATAGTTTCTTAATCTTTGTGATCAAAGTGCACTAAAGGATGGGGCCAAAATGGTTGAGTTTTACTTACATAACATAGCCCTCATAGATATGAATATTTGGGATCCTAATGCATAGATAGGAGTGCTACAATTAATGGATTTGGCATTGTTAGGATAATAAGAAACTCTCCTAGGTTGTAGCTCGGAGATGCCTGGTAACATATAAACTCAACTATTGTTGCAAGGTTTAATGGAAGGGGTGATGGTTTGGTTCAATCCAGATAACCACTTCTACTCTGTTCCACTCTAGACATGCATGAACACCCTCAGACTACAAGGCTTTAGACCACCAATGCTCACATTTTTAGATATTATGTGAATATCGAGAATACTAACCACACCAACATATACACAAGACCATTTGATGGCCGGTTGCAACTAGTACAGAAACCTACAAATTTATTCTATTAATGCAAAGACAGGATGACAACTCTTCTGCATTAGATAGAAAAGAAACCTGAGCAACCTATTCAGTGATGCATTCAAGATTCCAAAACCAAGATAAGATGACAGTTATCTAGTGCTAAACATCAAGAGATCAAGAACACAACATATCAAGTACAAGCTTAGAACAGAGGAAAATGGACAGTGAGCAGTGAACAACAAAAGAAGCTTGTATTTGCTGAAAATGAAGATGAGACACTGCAAGTGAAAAAATGTCTACAGTCTCCATAATTTGAACCTTACATCAAATGCCAACCCTGATTACATCTTACTGCTTGGTATTTATAAATTTACATTACAATGGCACCTAGCCGTTTAGGTATGGAGGGGTCGTAATTGACCACCAACTACATTTAGTTTTTTGATGGAGTCTTTCGAAGAGGTTGCTTGGTTCATTGGGAAAATCTGATCTGTACAACTGCTGTGATGTCCTTTAGGCAGTTGGAATGCTCGAAGCAGTGAAGTCCATAACTGATAAATTCCTTTACAGAGCTGTGCTATGTCCTTTTCTCCTTTTGTCCATGCTTTCTGTTTAATGTGGTTGTTGGGGATCTTACTGTAACCGATCCTGATAGAGCTTGTCATCTCCTTCTTCGGGCAACAGAATGGTCAAGGACGTGGGATGCATGGGTACACGGACAGTTGGGATGAGAGAGAAGGATGACCGTCGGATCGGGGAAATGGACAGCGGAAATGGTTTGGTGGAGACTATCGGCTGAGATGGGAACAATATGTGTTAGGGCCATTGGATCTTCAGCGGACAAATCGAACGGTCATCAGGCGACGGAGTTGCATGGGCATTTAACGGGAGAGGGTGGTTTGGTCGGGCGGTAACAGTTTCATCGCACCGCTTTCGGGCGCTAAATGGTAAATGCCTAGGGACGAGCGATTCCACTTAATGATCGAAAAGTAGCAGTGGATGAGAGAGAAAAAATTCTTTCATCGCACACTATCACTCGATCAAGTTGCCTGTGTGATGTATGCAAATACCGTCAAATCTGATAAAGATGATTTGACGGTGGGAAATGGTCAAGCAGGTCACCTTTATCAGGTGTGATGTTGATGCTAGATTGTTGGGGAATGATCAATGACGGGAAAGCGATGAGGGGTTTATGAGCACGTGAGGGCATATGGGTAGGGTTTTATGGTTGGTTTGGCTTTACACTTAGAGCTGGGGCCAAAAGGGACTTTTTTGGATTTTAGAAGGTTTATTTAAGTAATGGGAAAGGTTTAGAGTTGAGCGGGGTGGAGGAAGAGGAAGGGAAAAGTGACTAATGAAAGCCCCACTTTGGACACAACTAAACAAACCATGCTTCTTTATGACCTTAGAAAGTCAGCACTGCATAGCAAAGCTAGAGGAAGAGGAAGGGAAAAGTGACTAATGAAAGCCCCACTTTGGACACAACTAAACAAACCATGCTTCTTTATGACCTTAGAAAGTCAGCACTGCATAGCAGAGCTAACACTGGCTCCTTCTGGGGATGAAAGCCTTCCTGTGAGGTTTCAAGAACCATAGACCATTGCCTTTCATACAAAAACAAGATCAACAATATTTCCTAGTGTTCCGTTGGGCATGGAGTCTAATTAAGCCTACACTAAAACTTTGTAAAAGAACATATTTACAATGTTGAGGCCTAAAGGCCTTAATTAACTTAAACTTTCAAAAACCACCCATTGACTAGGCCATCAAAAACTGTTTCTCCTTCCATACTTTGCAACATGAAAGTGTTGTTCCCCTTGACCTGAGCAATGACAAAAGGTCCAGTCGACAGAGCATCAAACTTCCCATGATTGCCTTTCTTTTCCTTCAGTGCATCCCATTTAAGAACCAAGTCTCCAATTTGAAATTTTTCCATATTTTCCTTTCTATCAAAGGCTTCCTTGATTCTCTTTTTATGTGCTGTAGACTTTTCAATCAATTGATCTCTGATTTGATGCACTTCAACCAAGTCACTAATCCTCTTTTCCATGTCATTTTTTTCATTTTGCTCTTCCTGCAAGAACTTGGCCATAGGGAGGGTCAACTGGATTGGGAATAGAGCCTCAGTGCCATATACCAGCTTGAATGGAGAATTCCCTGTGGATTTCTTGGTGGTCACCCTGTCAGCCCACAATGCAAACTTTAGTTTGGAATCCCAATTCCTTTTGGTGTCTTCCAATAGCTTTTTTATTATCCTTATCAGACTCTTATTGGATGATTCTACTAGACCATTACCTTGAGGGTAATATGAGGTAGAATGCACTAGGTTAAGGCCCATTGAGTCACACATGTCCACCAACTTTTTTGCCCTGAAGGCTGCTGCATTGTTTGTAACCAATTTGTGTGGACAACTAAACCTGGTGAAAATGTTTTCTGTCAAAAACTTCATGAAAACATGGTGATCAACTTTCCTAGTAGGAATGGCCTCAATCCATTTAGTGAAGTAGTCAGTGGCTACTAAGATCCATCTGTGATGGCCACCAGAATGTGGATTAATTTCCCCTATGAAATCCAAGCCCCATTACTGGAAAGGGCCACTGGCATGTATTGGCTTCAAGGGTAAGGATTTCGACTGCTGTTTTCCTTCAAACCTCTGGCATTTATCACAGGATATTACAAATGAAAAGACATCATAAAATAGAGTGGGCCAATAATATCCAGATCTGAGGATCTTGTGGGTTGTGGTTTTCCAATAGTGATGTCCTCCATAGATGCTGGAATGAAACTGATGCATGACTTCCACAGATTGTTCTTTGTCCAGACATCTTATAAGGATTGTAGATGGATCCCTCCAATAAAGCAAGTTTTCATGAATACAGGACTTGTCTATTCTGAGATTAATAGTCCTAGCTTGGCTTGAACTAAGGCCTGGAGGAACTTCTAGATTCAACAAAAATTGAGCTATTCTAGAATACCATTCACAAGAAGCTGGAGTTTCGGCCAACAACCGGTCATGTCCTTGTCCTACTATTGCTTCTTCTGTCTACACATCCTCTGAATTCGTACCCATGCAGCTTATATCAAGCATTTTGTAATTTTCTTCAGCCATCAGCTGAGCAAGGTCCTAGCCCTTGGCAATCTTGGTGGGCTTCAATTCTATGTTGAATTCAATAAGCTTTGTAATCCATTTAGCCCTTCTTCCATCAACATTTGGCTGCGTTAGGACATCCTTTACTAAAGTAGAGGACACATATGCAATTACCTTGGAGTGCAGAATGTATATTCAGAAAGATTTTAAAGATTTGATAAGAGTATAGGCCTATTTTTCGATAATATCATAGCTTAGTTCAACATCCCTTAAGGTTTTGCTGAAAAATGCCACTAGATGCTCTGAATTCTCATCATCTTTCTATAATAAGACTGTTGCAAGGGTGTCACCGGAAGCGAAGGAGAAGATATGGAACTCCTTGCTATAGTCTGGGCTGATTAAAGTGGGAGCTTCCATAATAGCTCTTTTGATGGCTTCAAAAGATCTTCTTTCTGCATCCATCCATTTGATCTCTGATCCCTTTTTCAGCATAGAGGTGATGTGTTTTACCAATTCTACAAAATTAGGAATAAACCTCCTTACAAAATTTATTTTTCCCAGAAAGGATTGGATTTCCTTTTTTGATCTTGGGATAGACAAGGTTTGTATCGCTTTCACTATCTCTAGGTCAATCTTGAAACCTGCAGCAGAAACAATATGTCCTAGAAGCTTGCCCTCTTATAGAGAAAACTATGACTTATTAGGATTCAATGATATCCCAAACCTTCTACACTTCAGAAACACTTTCTTTAAATGCTGCAAATGATCTTGATGGCTGCTAGAGTATACTATTATATCATCTAGGTAGACCAGGAAAAACTTATCCTTCTCTCCTACAAACGCTATATCCATGGCTCTCTAAAAGGTAGCCCCAACATTCATCAACCCAAAGGGCATCTTAGATTACATAAAAGTACTCCAAGGAGTGGTGAAAGCAGTCTTTTCCTGGTCATCTGGGTGTACAACAACGTGGTTATACCCTGAAAATCCATCCAGGAAAGACATAACTTTGGCCCCTGAGACTTTCTGTAGCAAATGTTCCATCTTTGGCAGGGGATAGTTGTCCTTTCTGGAACATTTATTCAGGTTCCTGAAATTATAACACAACTTTATTTCTCCATTTTTCTTCCTCACCACTACCAAGTTGGCTACCCACTTTGAATACCTCAGAGGATCAACAACTTCTTAATTTCTTTTTCAATCCGAGGAAGGAGCAAAGGATTAATGGGTCTCAGCTTCTGTTTGAAAGGAATGGTGTCTTTCTCCAATGGGATCTTATGTTGGATGATATTTTTGTCATAAGTTTTAAGGTCACCATAATCCCAAGCAAAGACACCAGCAAATCACTTCATAAGGTGCAGTACTCAGAACTTTGGGCAGCAGACAAGTGGGTGGATAGATTTATATACTTTGGATGATCTAGAATCCCTATGTTATGCCTATGGACTACAGACTAATCTTCTTTTTGGGAAACCTTATGAGGCACATCATTATGGTCAAACAACTTCTCTAGAGGCACTAGCCCTTTAGGTATATGATTGCTAGGCAACTGAACAATACTGTCTTGGCCAATTTTGTTCCTTAGCTAGGGCTGGGGACATTACTCCAAGGTTTCATTCTCTTGATCAATTTTCATTTCAGAGAATTCATCAATGACTTGTAGAAACCTCTTTACTTCATCATCATCCTCAAAAACTTTCCAGTTTTGAACGTTATCAAGCAAGGATGGTCTATATTTTACCTAGACTTGATAAGACAATCTAGGGGGCATGGGAGGGATGAACATGCTAGTAGACACAACAAGGGAATTGGAAAGATGATTTTTTACTCTAGGGATATATGAGATACAAAAGTTGTCAAAAGATTCTTTGAGTCTCCATACCTCATCTCTGTACGCTTTCAGCCTCGGGTGCCTTGCTTGGAACATTTTGTTCACTTGTTGAATGATGAGATCAACATCTCCAAACACCTTTATGTCGCTGATTCCTATGTCTTTGGGAGCGTTTAAGCCCAATATCAGAGTCTCATACTCTGCTATATTGTTGGTGACCTAAAAAGTCAATTTAAAAGACATATGTGTGCTTTCTTGTTTTGGAGACTGTTGGTACCATTCTAAGACCCTTTTTCCCTCCCAAAACATGACCATTTCCTACCTTTTTCTCATCATCCATTCCTCAAATGCCTTAGAAATTAATTAATTTAATAGTTTATAGTTGTTGACATGCATATTAATTGATTTAGGGGTTTTGTGTTGACAAATTAGGATTTTAGGCCTAAATCACTACAAGAAGTCTCAACAACCTGTAAATGGCTTATTATGTGACATGTGGCATGGCAGCTAGGTAGGAGCAGAAGGCATGGACGAAAAGAGGAATGTCCAAACATGGACAAGCACCTATCCCGCATTAGAAACATTCCTCCTATCTGCACGGTCAACGCTTAGTCAACTCTAGCATGTTGGCACAAAGGTAGCAACAACATTCAGTTTTTGTCCATTCGAATTTAAGTTGTTTCCTATTTTGATTTTTGATTTTATGCATAAGACGATTAGGAATATCTCTGTGTTTTTTACCAAAAGCAGCAACAGCTGCTATGGATAAACATCCATTTTTCAAGGGATGTAACGCATGTAATTAAAAGACCAGGCCGAGACCTATGTTCGTTTACATACACATACTATCGTTTGATATTACAATTACGTTTTTGATATTGTCACTTCTGAACAGAACCTTTGGTTTTCAATCTAATGTTGCATACTTCGTTTTAATATTGTGATCGTGGTGTAATCATCGGTGTGCCAGAGACGCAGACGGGCCCTGCGTATGTGGTATACCGACATACATTTCGTTTATGTTTATATTTCGTTTATATTTGCATTATATTCACATTGTAGTTTTGATTTCGTTTACAGTCAATTCAATTGAATGAAACTTGAATGCGAATCATATATATATATTCAGAGATTTGATTGCAGTGATGAATGCGTTAATTAGATGTCTGTACATGTGTTGAATAACCCTCTCCTGGATTATGAATTGTATCCCATAAAGGATTTGATCTCGGAGTTGTGTATAAAACACTGATATGGATAATGGTTATGAATTTTCCTTTACATGTCTTCTTTAAATATTCATGATTGCTGAATGATATTGAACAAGGGTTGCATGTTGATGTCTCTGTAAGGGGAC
>APFE031751478.1:359915-398607 GCA_000404065.3 Pinus taeda
GAATTGCATTTTAGTTGTTAATAGCATATGATTTAATGCTTAGTTAGTTTAACAATAGACTTAATCCCAGCACTGTACTTAGGAGTCATAGATTTAGAGTAGATCCTTTATGCTTATATATTTTAGGCACACGCCTCTAAGTAAACGCACCCTGGTTGACGATTAATTTAGACCGATCTAGCCCTCCTAGATAGGACACTACAGAGACACCAACACCACTCTTGCTCCTGCAGTTTCCTTTGAACAGGCTCCATCAAAGAACATATCCCAAGCCTGTGTCCCTTACTCTTCCATGGCCTGGCATATTGGTTTCTTGAGCTGCACCGAGGCACTCTGGGCTTCTTCAATTTGGAGAATGCATGCTCCAAAATCAGTGTCCACAGCATAAATGGGATGATTGGTGGGATTCTTCTCACCACTGATGATATAGGTGATCTGGGCTTCCCTGTATATTCTTCTGCTTTCTCCTCCAAAAACTGGGAAGGTGGCATAAGACAAGTCATTTTGCAATGTTCCACCCAAACTCTTAGTCCACCCTTTGGAGAGTAGCAAACCAAACTTAGGGGGGACATCTGCTACCACAATATCCATCATCATGCTTTTCATGGGCAGTTGAGTTAGGGTGATAGTTAAGTCTTTGATTAACCCCAGACATTTCACCTTCCTCAAATAAAAGGAGAACAAGTCATGATAAGGTCTAGTAATATCAAGGCCTAACTCTTCCATGACATCTTTGGGCATCATATTATGGCGGGCACCTGTCTCCAGCAGATAGTTGCAGGGGATTTTGTTATCAATGGTCAAGGAAACATAAAATGATGGGGAATTGTCATCAACAGGTTCAGTCATTGGGCTAAGCACAACTATAGGTTTATCATCTTGTAAATTCACATAGTCATTGGATGTTTGTGTGGCTTTCAGCTCAAGGGAATCAAGGATGGGCTTCTCAAAGCCCTCACTCTTTACAAGTTCAGTTAGAGGTACATATATTTTTAACTTCTGGACTTCTAATTTGAAACTGAAAGGGGAAGGGGACTTGTCAGGGCCTCTTACCTCTTGAGCCGATGTTTTGAGGATGATGGGATCAGTTGTTGTTCATTTCTGCTTGCTGATCTGCTGCTCTATGGGGACAATAGCTCTTTGGGCAGGATTCTCTTTGACATTACTCATTCTTGACCTAAAGTTATATCTTTGCTGGTCTTCAGTCTGTAGAACAACTTTTCTTTTCTTTCTCTTGACTGGTCTGGTCCTTGAGTTATGACTTCTCGTAGGTAGCTAATGTAAAAAAGGCAGCATTGCCCTTGTCTTCCATGCAGTGAATCTCATCCTCTTCATCAAACTGCTCCTCCTCCATGACTACGTTCTAGAAAGGAGTCTTAACCCGTTGTTCTTCACTAGCCTCTTTGCCCCTCTGAATGATCTGCAATTGTTCATTTGCTCTTCTGAATGGATTTGGATTTCTAGGAGAAAATGTATTAGGGAGCCTTGGTTTCCCAAAACTTTGCTCAACCTTCAGTTTGGATATTTCAGCAGCCAATGACTCTATCATCTTAATCATTTTGTCTATTTTGGGTTCTGAAGATGAAGAAGAAGAGGAAAACTCACCTTCCTGCCTCTTTCTATCAACATGTCCTTTGAGTTTCTCTCCAACCATGATATTGGATTCCACCTCCAAGGCTACATCTTGCATTTCAGCTAGATAAGCACATCTTCTCTCTCTTAATAGTAGGTAGAAATCAGAATCAAAGGCATTGAGATAGGTGATTTTTGCAGAGGTGGGGGTAGGCTTCACTTTAGTTGGTATCTTGCTATACATACAATTGAATATTTTATTAAATTCAGACAATGACTCCCCATTTTCCCTTTTCAGGTTGCCAAACTCAATATGGTAGTATAGCAGGTCTTTCTTATCTCCCTAATGCTTTAAAAACACATCATCCAATGCTTCAATGTCTGCTATAGACCTAGGGGTCAGCTCTCTGAACCACTTTCTAGCCTCTCCATCAAGGCTTTGGACAAATACCCTCATCCACACATCATATTCATTGATATCTAGGTTATCAGCATAGCTATAAAAAGTCTTAAGGCATTCTTCAGCTGTTACTCTCTCTGTACCAGTGAACTTAGGTATGTGTTTCTGATATTCTCCTGCAAACATGGAATTCAAAGAAATAGGCAGGACCAGGGGTCCATACCTAGCAACTATGATTCTCTCCATTTTGGTGGGCGCTTGTGGACCTACCATGACTGGGGTAGATGGAAGGGTGCTAGCAGTCTAAAAGGTAGGGAGTTGAGAAATGACTGACAGGGCTAAAGGGATATGATGGACTGGAAGGGAGGTTTCCTTTGGATTGAGATCCAAAGGGGACTTTACTAAATAGGGAGATTTATGAATCTCTAAAAATATTTCTTCACTGCTAGTACTAGGGGCTATATTTTCAACATGTAGATACTCAGTTAGAAGCCTTTATTGCAGAGATACATAAGATTGTTTAGGCTTACCTGATCCTGATGCTCCTTTTCGTGATATCTTGCTTTGCTTGACAATCTTCTCAGGGTCAGGCATTGAGTTAGCTAGTGATTTCTGAGGATTTCTCTGAGTGTGTCTCACAAACTGAGCCATAACTGTGATGTGGAGTCGCCAAAAGGTTAGGCCTCTAGTACAGTCACCAGATAGATGATTACAACCAAAAATGTGTCCAAACTTTGTCTATCATCAAATTTGGATCTGTGTTGTTCTCCCAGGGACACTGAGCTTTAATCTCCTCTCCCTGGCAATATCACCAATTATGTTAGGATTCCAAGAAACTCTCCTAGGTTGTAGATCAGAGATGCCTGGTAACATATAAACTCAATTATGGTTGCAAGGTTTAATGGAAGGAATGATGGTTTGGTTCACACCAGATAACCACTTCTACTCTGTTTCACTCCAGACATTCATGAACACCCTCATATTACAAGGCTTTAAACCACCAATGCTCACAGTTTTAGATATTAAGTGAATATGGAGAATACTAACCACACCAACAGATACACAAGACCATGTAATGGGTGGCTGCAACTAGTACAAAAACCTGCAAATCTAATCTATTAATGCAAAGATAGGATGACGGCTCTCTTACATTAGATAGAAAGAAAACTAAGCAAACTATTCAATGATGCATTCAAGATTCTAACACCAAGATAAGATGACAATTATCTAGTGCTAAACATCAAGAGATAAAGAACACAACATATTAAGTACAAGCTTAGAACAGAGGAAAATGGACAGTGAGCCGTTAATAGCAAAAGAAGCTTGTATTTACTGAAAATGAAGATGAGACACTGGAAGTGACAAAATGTGTACAGTCTCCAGAAGTTGAACCTTACATCAAATGCCAACCCTGATTATATCTTGCTCCTGGGTATTTATAAATTTACATTACAATGGAACCTAGCCGTTTAGGTATGGAGGGGTTAAAATTGACCACCAACTGCATTTAGTTGTCTGATGGAGTCTTTGGATGAGGTTGCTTGGTTCCCTGGGAAAATCTAATTTGTACAACTGTTGTGTTGTACTTTAGGCGGTTGGAATGCTCGAAGCAATGAAGTCCATGAATGATAAATTCTGTTACAGAGTCGTGTTATGTCCTTTTCTCCTTTTGTCCATGCTTTCTGTTTAATGTGGTTGTTGGGGATATTATTGTAACTGATCCTAGCAAAGCTGGTCATCTCCTTCTTCGGGCAACAGAATGGTCAAGGACGTGGGATGCATGGGTACACGGACAGTTGGGATGAGAGAGAAGGACGACCATCGAATCTGGGAAATGGATGGAGGAAATGGCTCAGCCAAGACTATTGGTCGAGATGGGAATGGGGTATGTTAGGGCCATTGGATCTTCAACAGACAAATCGGACGGTCATTGAGCGATGGAGTTGCATGGGCGTTTAATGGGCGAGGGCATTTTGGTCGGGCGGTAACGGTTTTCTTCGCACCGCTTTTGGGTGCTAAGTGGTAAATTCTTTGGGCCAAGCGATTCCACTTAATGATTGACACGTAGAAGTGGATGAGAGAGAAAAACCGCTCTCTTCACATGCTATTGCTCGATCAAGTTGCCTGCATGATGTATGCAAAGACTGTCAGATCTGGCAGAGATGATCTGACGATGGAAAATAGTCGAGCGGGTCACCTTTATTGGGTGTGATGTGGGCTGTTAGAGTGTTGGGGAATGATCAATGGCGGGAAAGCGATGAGGGGTTTATGAGTGCGTGAGGGCGTATGTGTAGGGTTTTATGGTTGGTTTGGCTTTGTGCTTAGAGTTGGGGCCAAAAGGGACTTTGTTGGATTTTAGAAGGTTTATTTAGGGAATGGGAAAGGTTTAGAGTTGAGCGGGGTGGAGGAAAAGGAAGGGAAAAGTGACCAATGCAAGCCCCCCTTTGGACACAACCAAATAGACCATGCTTCTTTCTGATCTTAGAAAGTCAGCGCTACATAGCAGAGCTAACAGGCATCATGGATAAACCATGAGAAGTCAAGGGCTATGGAGATGAAAGAATATTGACCAAAGAGAAAAATCAACCTCTTTTCATTAGAGCTGAACAATCAAATCCCATGGCCCTACTCAACACCCATAATCTGATTGCAAATGATTCTCAACTGGCACTTAGATATATTTCTGCCCAAGGGCAAGAAATGTCACATTTTGAGGATATATTTAAGCTGTTAAGAGATGATAATATACATGCCTGCTAAAATAGAACACACTGCCATAGAGTTTGAAGATCAGAGAAAATAAGAAGAGGAAAAGAGATAGTGGGAAGAAGCAGAAAGGAAAGCAAGCTTCTATGAACAAGAAGAAGAGACCACAGAAGAAGCATGGGATGTCAGAGAGGCTACTAGAGCCACTAATTTTCTCAGAGGATGAGAAACACTTCTAGTAGGATGGTGATGATGAGCCTCATTATTGAGTAATTATATGGACCTTAATTGGCCTTAATTCACCTCCTAACTTAGTCAAACCAACTATTTTCACAACTTATTCCATACTTTTCAATATATTTTGTTTATGAAATGAGTTAGAGTTGGATAGTTGGATTTGTGGTATAATGTGCATGTAATGTAGGAATAAAGGATAAAATCAAGGAGAAATGCAGGTATAAAGGATAAAAGAAAAGGAATATAGTAAAGGCCTTGGTCAAGACTCGAATGGGACAAGGTAGAGGAATTATAGGAGGTTAATCCTCCTCATCTACTACCCCTCCATTCAAATATTCCTCCATCAACTCAGAGTGAAAACAACCACATCATGAGGACTAAAAGATAACCAAGCAAGTGAAAAGGACAAAAAACAGTTTATTTTGAGTTCGGAGCCAAACCACCCTAATTTAGAAGGAATTTGTTTGAGACTACATATGTATAAATAGAGAGGCTTAGGGCCTCACTAGGATATGGACTTCATTTTTAAAACTCTGTTTTATTTCTGAACTGCAAAGACTTGAAAATTTTCTTTGTAATCCATGGTTTCTATAATGAATATGAGTTCTGTTTAAGCTAGATCTTAGTTAAACTTTGAGGGGCTGAAGCTCTTGGGTTAGGGCCTGACCCAAGAAGCCACAACTCCTCTTTACTGTATTGTTATTCTAGCATAGATTTTTGTTTTGTTTATTTGTTAAGTA
This sequence comes from Pinus taeda, assembly GCA_000404065.3. Taxonomy (NCBI): domain Eukaryota; kingdom Viridiplantae; phylum Streptophyta; class Pinopsida; order Pinales; family Pinaceae; genus Pinus; species Pinus taeda. Next base: position 365,571 of record APFE031751478.1, read on the forward strand.
GTTTCATGGTTTGCTGATTCATTTGCTCAATAAGTTTCTGGTTCTGATTCATTTGGTTAAGCAGCTTTCTAGTTCTGTTCACTTATTTGAATAACTTCTCGTTTCTGTTCATCCATTTCTGTAGTTGCATATGTTGTAGGTTACTTTCATTTTTGTTTTTAATTCACATGTTGGATTAGAGGAAAATATTACTATCAGGTTGTCCACAGGTGTCTCGGCCTCATCTCCTCCCTTTGGGACCATGAATTGAGGAAGAGACCCTCCAGCAACCCCAAAAACAAAGTTTTGGTTCTTGCATGGGCTATGAAGTTTTCTTTTTAAATACCGTTATCTATATACTTGCACTGGTTTTCTCTATCTTTTTCCTTTGAAACTGCCTCCAGTATGCTCCCCCTCCATCACTTCCTCACCATATGATCACCAACAAACCTTCACAATCACCTTCTAATTCACTATTTTCTGCAACTTCCACATTGTGTGGAGTCCACCATTCACTTTATAAAATTTAAGCCCCCACTGTTGATCTGCCTTACCTAATTCGACGATTGTCACTTCACCTGATCGCCAACTAGCTTGGCCGTTCTCCACTGTTGATCAACCCCACCTGATCCAACAGCTATCACACCATATCGCGTGGATTTATGTCCAATCGTTATCCACCCTAGAGCATGGGAAATGGTTAGTTTCCCCATGCTACATGTTGCTCGAGGAGGCTAATCACATAAAATTTGAGAAAGCCACTTACAACATTAAGGGCGCGTGATAAACGACTTACCACCCTCTAAACCCACTCCACCATTTCCGCACGTTCTTTTGCCTGCAATCTAATCTTCGTTGTCCATCTGCTGACTAGCCTCATCCATCCATCTCTTCCCTTCACTTGCACGATAATATCTTAGCCATTCATCACTCCTGTCAGCCTCGCCCATCCATCTCTTGGCTTCACCCGCACGATTAAATCTTAGACATTCATCTCCTTTACTCCCTTGTATTCCCACCTACCTATGTAACCTCCTGCAATCAAATCCCTGTCGTTCATTTAGCTTTCACCCAACTAATCCAACTGTTCTTGCGCATTGTTGCTCCCTCACGTCCTCCTCTCACTGATTTCGACCTCTAACAGCCTTTTTCACCTAAAACTTGATTTAGCCTAAGTTCCATTGTTTACCCCTTAGTCTAGTTTTATTTTTTTTTTCTTTTGCAACCTAGATAACTAGCATTAGGTTAATGTTAAATTAGCAATTCTGCTTAGCATATCTATTTGATTGATTAAGTTATGTTATGGTGCAATTTTAGCATTTCATGTTTTTTTATTCATTCCTGTAGTAGAATAGCTCTCTCTTAAAATAAGGTTTGCTCTCCTTCCATCAAAGAATTAAGCTTCTTCTGACTCTATAGAAGTTTGGCTTGGAACCCCTAGGGTCTCTTGCCAGATAAACAGTGACAATAGGTAGGGCCTTCACTTCTACTTGTGAATATAGCACTGTCACCTCCAAGTTTGTATGAATCCCAGGTTGATAAGTAAAGCTGGTAGCCCTGGGAGTTGCAACATTATTGTTGCAATACCTAGGCTCATCAGGTACCCATCCATATTTGCTTGAGAAGTCTACTTTTAATAGTAATTAAAATGACGACCTTGTAGTCGCACTTGACCTTATCATCTCTCTTCCAATTACTATGTAATTGAGCTCAATATAGAAATGATCAAAGGGTTAAAACTTAGATAGGAATTTAACTAAAATTAACCAAGTTTCTTGCATCTCACATTAGTTTTAGGATCTGAATTTCATATAAGATAGTTATTCATCAAAGCAACAATTTCTGATCAATTACTTGGTCTTAAATTTCCTAGAAAGATAGTTGACTCCATAAGGAAATGGAATAAATCATTTAAATCTAATTGAATCTTATAAGTCTTGCAAAATATAAAACAAGTACTTGGTTGCTTCACTGTGTCTCCTAAACTGGTTGGTTCCTAACTAGTTCTCCTCCATTCCAGTTCCGTAGGGTCTACCCCCCTTATCATGTTGTACAGAGATAGCTTCAACTTAGAGATTGGGTATCTCGATGACAACCATCCATCTGATTCGTTGTGGCAGTGCTTAGACATTCTGTGCGACAATATTTTTTGGCATTTTTATCGGGGACCAATTTATTGACTTTGGCTTTATGAATTTCGAAATTATTCTTATTAATTTTTGCATCCTTACATCTCTTGCTAGGATACGTTCCTTGTCCTTGGTTCCTTTTACTGACTTTATTCCTTGAATTTGGGTTATTTGAAGTTAGATTTTTGTCTGAGTGGTGACTCTACTTGATTCATCTTCTATAAGAGTGTGTACTAGAAGAAATCCAAGTAGCTTGTTTAATCATGCTCTTGATCCTGAAAGGGCTCTCAGAGTACAAGTACACAAGCTCTCTTCTCATACCCTTCATGTTAATCTTGGACAAGAAGATCTCTCTGATATCCATTTGCTTTTTCCTAACCCGGTTGAGCACGACATCATGGATGTATTCGCCCCTTGTAACTATGCTAACCTTCAAGGTTATTCCAATGATCTTCCAGACAATAGGATGGATGAATTGCCTTTGTTTTAGGGCAATGATTCAATTAGTGTTAATGCTCATCTGAAATATTTTGGTTCTTGGATAGGTAAGTATGTGAGGGTTGCTGATTATAATCATGAAGATGTAAAAATGAGCCTTCTTTTTCTTACATTAGAGGGAGATTCTTTGGACTGGGTTACAGAAAATCCTAATAATTCATTTGATTCTTTGCGGTCAATTATTAATTCCATTAAGTAAAATTTTGGAGATAAGAGATAAGAGAGGCATCTCGTAAAAGCTATCAGTGTCATAAAGAAGAGAGAAAATGAGACCGTAGAATAATTTAATAAGAAGTTTAATGATATTATTAAGGAATTACCTCAAGACTATAAACCTCCTATTAAATCTCTTTTGGATTTTTAGATTGATGTTTTTAATCCTCATACATATTATGAATTGAGATGAGCTAAGAATCATGATTATAAATTTGCTCATACTTTAGCTATAGATCTTGAGAAAGATAAGAAGGCATCTGGGAAGTCTGAAATCCCAGGTTCTGATAGGGCTTCAACAAAATTGAAAGAACCTAAAGGCAAATAGGTTAGAGAATCTAATGATGACCCCATACAAAAATTACTACAATAGATTGAAAGTATGGAGCTTAAACAAGAAAAATTAATCTCTAACCATGCTAAAGAAATAAGTATTTTGTGGTCTAGGTTGGTTCAAATGAAAAGGTGGTCTAGGTTGGTTCAAATGAAAAGGTCTAAAGTGCAAATTTTTTAGCCTAGGAATAATAATAATAGTCAAAGTAATAATACTTGGTAGAAAAGAAGCCAATCTAGCGAGAAGAGATAACATAATCTGGTCAATGAAGCTTGACGTTATTGTAGGGCTTGTGACGTTCTTCATGAGGAGGCTACTTGCACCATGGTTAAAAGGATTATGGATAATGGAATGTTTGGGGCAATTAATCAAATCATGTTATTGGTAAAGAGTTTTATTTTTCTATGGAAGATTGGATGGAGGTTAAGGAAAACAATCAATATGTTAGGCCTTCCACATCACCCTTTAGTACAAATAATTTTGATCATGAAAAGGATGCGATGGTGAAATTATTTAATGAAAATCCTTCTCCCGAGAAAGTCTTGGAAATTTCTAAAGATATGGTTTAACTTATCAAATAAGGGATAAGGATCAAAGTGGAAATGAAATCCCCCTCAAAGTTTTGACCCCAATTCAAACTCTAGATTGGATTTTTATTTGGGAATTTGGTTTAATAATGCAAGAATTTGGGTTCCTGTCACTGATATTTCGAATATTCCTTCCTAAAGAGATAAGTTATTAAAAGTTATTGAGGCTCCTCAAGTGAATGTTTTTCATAAGAAGGTGCCCGAGATTGTTTATCATGATGCCCCTATATATTTTTCAAAGCTAGGATTCATATAACAAGGATCATCAACCATTATTTATTACTTTGATGGTTAATTGATATAAGTTGAATAATTGTATGTTGGTTTCAGGTGCATCAACTTGTGTCATGACTAAGAGGGTCATGGAACAACTTAATCCAAGAGTTTCTAGGCCTTACTATAATATATGTGCCATGGATTATAAGAAGATTGAAGTTCATGGGTTAATCAAGGATTTACAAGTTCATATACAATTTACCCTAACATTATGATTGTTATGTATATTGTTTTTGTTGAAGTTCGTGATGCTTGGGGTATGCTATTATCTAGAAAATGGGCCTCTGGTCTAGGAGGAAGTATTCATATGAATTGGTCATATTCTATGATTCCTTCTCGTAGATGTGATGGGTTTGTAAGACTTAACAGAGAGCCTGAAAGAATATTCCATTTTAAAGATCCTAAGAGACCCCATAATGAGATAATTAAAGAACAAACTGACACTGGGAATTATGTTGTTCTGTCTACTTTCGTAAGTCTTCTTGATAATAAGGTTGATGAAAAGATTGGGGATCTCAAGGAAAAATTATGGTACATGTATTTTGACGGTGCATCATTTAGGCATGGTAAAGGTTTCAAAATAGTTTAAAAGTCTCCCCTTGGCCATGTTCTTAAATTTACCTATAGATTGGAATTTGAAGCGACCAACAATGTTGCCGAATATGAAGCTTTGTTGTTGGGTCTTGAATTATAAAAGGCTTTAAGAGTTAAGTTGATTAGTATCAAGGGAGATTCTGACTTAGTTATCATGTAGATTAAAAATAAATTTACATGTAAAAATCAAGAGTTAAGGAATTATCCAAATGTTGTATGGGATACTATGGAATACCTCGATGTCCTTGACCTTGAAGCTATCCCAAGAGAGAAACATATTCTAGCGTATGAGCTTGTTGTAACTACTTCTACTTTCTAGTTATTCTATTTGTTGATCAAATACAAGATAAAAATGGAAGATGTTTTTAGACCTTATGTTCCAGATAATTCATAACATTGCAAAGTTTTTGATGATGACAGACAAGCAATTCTTTTTCTTGATAATTTTGATGCATTTGAAAATTCACAGATAGATTCTAAGGAGGATGGATCTAATTATCATGAAGATATTATAAATCCTACTCCTAGGAATGTTGTTTCTTGGTATGATGCCACAAAGATGAAAGAGTAAAATGAAATGGATCCAAGTGAATCCATCAAAGTAAACATTGGTACCTCTAGTGATTCCAATAATGTCAAAATTGGTAAGGGTACTAATGACAAAGAAAGGAAAATGTTAACCAATCTACTTCATCAATATCAAGATGTTTTAACATTTTCTTATAATGAATTAAAAGGTTATAGGGAATATGTCATGGAGAACACTATTGCTTTGAAATATGAAAATGGTAAATCCTTTCGTCAAAATCTTAGGAAAATAAATCCTAAGTTAGCCCCTTTAGTTCAAAAAGAGATTTCAAAGATGCTTGCAGCAAGAATTATTTCTCAAACTAGGCATTCAACATTGTGTTCCAACCTGATGATTGTTGGAAAAAGGAATGGTGCAATTATACTTTGTGTCAATTAGACTTTTAGTTAGTTCCGATTATTTGAAGGATTTCATGATTTTCTCTTTCTCTTCTGAAGATACCATTGGTGGTGTTTTATTACAGAAAAATAAGGAAGGTGACAAAAAACTTATTTCTTTCATGAGCAGAGCGCTTAAAAATTCTGAATTAAAGTACATTACCATGGAAAAGCAAGGCTATGCCTTAGTTAAACCTCTTGAGCATTTCAGAACTTATGTGGGTTATTCCAAAATAATTGCTTTTGTCCTGCATTTTGTGGTAAATGATATATAACTCAAATTAATTTCTTGGGGACTCGTGCTAGGTGGGTTACTAAAATCCAATAATATGCCATAGAGATTAGACCCACCAAGTTGGTCAAAGGTCAAGGCTTGTCTAAAATGATGACAAAACGTAATGAGAAATCTCTTGGTTTGATTTGTCTTAATGATTCATCTTCACCTGAGCTACAAATATTAGGAGAACATGAGTGGTACAATGATATTATTTATTACTTGTTAAATCTTACATGTCCTAACCATTTAGTTTCTCATAGAATAAGGGATCTTAGATGAAAAACCACTAAGTATTACCTCATGAAGGATGACCTTGGATGGAGAAATCCTGAAGGCATAGTACTTAGTTGTGTTGATTAAATTGAGTCTAAGAAGTTGATTTTTGATTTGCATTCAGGATTTTGTGGTGTTCATTATGTTGCTAGAGCTATTTCCCACAAAATTCTGAGAGCTAGTTATTATGGGCCTTCGATTTGTTACGATGTGCATAAGTTTGTTAGAAGTTTCCAAGCCTGTCAACCATTCACTGGGAAATATAAGCTTTCTTCCCTTCTATTACAACCTATGGTTATGGAGGCTCCTTTTCAGCATTGGGGCCTCGACTTCGTTGGGAAGTTTCATGAAAATTCTAGCAATGACTACTCATGGATTTTAACTGCTATTGATTATTTCAATAAATGGGTAGAAGCCATCCCAATCAAGAACGCCATTGAAAAGGTCATTATGGACTTCATTGAAAATAATATCATTACTAGATTTGGTGTCCCTGCCATGATTACTACTGATAATTCCAAGGTTTTTAGTTCTTTAGAGTTTTCATCTTTTTGTTTCAAGTATGGCATTTTCTTATCTCATTCATATAATTACTATCCTCAAGGTAATGGACTTGCTAAATCAAGCAATCAATTTTTTATAACTGTTATCAAGAATATATTAGGAGATAATAAGAGATCTTTGATACAATAAAATCAAGTACGCTTTATGTGTAGATAAGATTACGAAAAAGAAAGCTACTAGTAAAAATCCCTTTGAATTATTTTATGGCTTGGATGTAAGTTTACCTATGCACCTTAAATTGCCAGCTCATCAACCCCTTTAACATTTTTCTACTAATAAAGATGTTGTTCAAAACAGAATTAATCAGATTGTGAAGTTGGATGAAACTCATAGGAAATGTTTTGATAATAAGTGTAAAAGTCAATCTAACACTAAGAAAATATTTAATAAATCACCTCAATCCATACCTTTGCAAGTTGGAGATATGGAACTTCTTTGGGATCGCAATAATGAAAAACCAGGAAAACATAAGAAATTTGATAGTTTGTGGTTGGAATCGTACATTATCCAAGACATTCTTGGACCAAATTCATTCCACTTGAGAAGATTGGATGGTGAACCATTTGAATTACTTGCAAATGGCCAAATGCTCAAGCTATTCTTCAAAGATGTCATCTGACGTCGTGGGGTATCCTTTGTACTATATTTCTAACCCTACACCTTGTCATTTCAACATTTCATTTATGTTTTAGGATTAGATTTACTTTTCATGTTAATAAAAATATTGATGAGATTTTATTTCATGTGCTTAGTGTTAAATGATGATATTCAGATGGACGGTACTTATGTAATTTTATCTGTTGCTTGGATGCATATTCTAGATTCTCACATTCCTTTGATGAAGTGAAGTGTCCACAAGTAGAGCCAGATGTTGACCACTCTGTGTCAATTACCCCATAGCAGTACACCCCTTTTTTTGCAAAAGGGATCTATCATGTTCGAGTGTTCGCATCATTCAAATATCATCATCAATCGGTAGTTTGTTAAATATGTAAGCCCATTCTGCATGGTTATAATGTAAATGACCTTAGTAAGACTATCATGTGTGTAACAACTTAGTTAAGCATAGTATTTTGATGACAATTTCTACCTTAGGAGGTTTTTTGTCTCATAGATCCATCTGTGTCTCTAGACACAAAAGTTTGGTAGAGTTTTTCCCTCCAACCTCACCACAAAGCTAGGGTAGATTTTTTCATCAAGATATTAAGTGAGTCCTAGTGGAGTCCTTGTATAAGTGATTTGGGAATAATCCCAGCTAATTGGCTAGATTTTTTTTATTACAAATTAGTTAGTCTACTAGATGATATTTTGTGTCACAAAAATGGGTAAATGTTTAGGGTCTATAACAAACGGGTGTTCCCCATTGACATATTAAATTGTAAAATATTCATGTAAAAGATATTTAGTGCATGATACCTCATAATTACACACCATGTCTAAGTATTAGAGAGTTGGAAAAATAATTAATCCCCTCTTTGGTCAATTAACTAAATTTTCTGGCCAAATTAAATTAAAAAACCTAAGCTAGGAATTAAATTATTTTTTGTGTCCCAGGTAAAATTAAATTCTCCATAGTTGAAATTCGTGGGTTTTAAAGAAGTTAGGTTTTGGACATCCTCGACTAAGGGAAGTTTGAAGAAATCAAGAAATTTTGGACACTTGGGCCTTGGTGGTTAAGTTAAGGTCAAATTTTTTTATGAAATTAAAAATCAATTAAATGAAAAATTCGATTTTCTTCAAATTAAATAATTTCAACAGTAATGATTAAAGATTAATTAAATATTTATGAATGATTGATATTAATTTGGCAGGGACCAAGCGAACTAGCCGTTGGATACTTTACCTATAAATTAGAGGTCGGTGTCAGTCTATCCTTTTATTCGATCATTGAATCATTTACTAAGCTCTCAATCTCTATTTTATACTTTTTTTTGGAATAAATGTAAAAGACTTTGGGGTTTCAACATGCAATGGTGTTCCTCTTCATTAATTTATGGTCACATTGTTTTAATTCCTCCTTAATATTATGTGAAAATTATCGATCAATAGATCTCTTAGAATAATTTGAATACATGCATCTTATTCAATTTGTTTGATCTAGGGTAACATTTTTAATTTTGATCGAAGTAGTAGGTATCTCTATTGCTTCAAAATTTCATTTCTATTCTATTTCTCTACTTGGTTTGATGGTTGATCTAGTGTTTACAGGAGATCTCTCAGGTTTTCAATGAGCGTTTGGGGATTGTCCTCAGTTGGACCAGCCAAATCTCAAGACATATTTTCTAAAGAGCCTACCTTAGATAAGCTCTTAGATTTATCTAATGATAAATTCTTTTTCCTGTAGGGTGTTTTTGGGCTAGTACCTCTCTAAAATTTTATTTATTTTTAAATATTTTTAGAAAAATTGATATATCTGGCTAGTGAGAGCCTTATATTATTAGATCTGGGAGCAGAGTTAGACTCATACTCCTAATATCTGATATATTTTCAACCTTTGTGCATAGATCTGTAATTTGTTTTTAGAGCTGAAAAATTTCTAACTTTCGTTTCTGGGGTTTTTATTCATTTTGTTTTATATCTGGGATTTGGGTATTAATTTTCTTCCATTTTTTAGGCATTGATATGAAGGTTCTTTTGAGGAAAATTTTCAAAATCTGAGATGGATCTAGGCCTTGGAGGGAAAGATCTTGTCTCAAAAATATTGTGTGCGGGAAAGAAATTTAACTCTGGGTTCATAAACATTTTCTAAGATATTTTTTTTTAAATAATGTTCTGAGATTTTTTTTTTTTTTTTTAAGGGCATCACCCTCTGCAATTTTACTGTCAGTTCTCTGTTACATTTTTTCCTTATCTCCCTTTTTCCTCATGCTGCATTTGTGGCTCCCTTCTTTCAACAAAACCTAAGTTCTCTTAGTTAAATCACAATCACTTTGCTTTCCCTCTTGTGTCCATCTCCCTTCGTTGTCATTTTTGTTGTTTGTGCCATCTTTTACATGGCTAAACGTTGCTTTATTTCCCCTTTTTCTCTTCTTTCCTCGACTTCTTAGCCCTCACATGATCATAATCCTTGATTTTCTTTCTCTTTAGCAGCAGATCCCTCTCGATATTGCTGCTTGATGTAGCCCGCCTTCATTTTCACCTCCCACAGCTCCCTTGAGCTCTTCTCTACCCGTTTTGTATCTCCTTTCCCCCATCCTCGTTCTCATTCTTCTCTTCGCTATCCCTTCTTCCCTCGCATCTCCTCATTGCTCATCTTCTGCATCTTCTTCCTTCTCATCCATCGCCTGCATTTCTCTCTGCTCGTGGTCCTTAGTGCTTCCATTTCCTTTGTGTGCCTCACCCTCATTCATATTCTCACGGAGATCCTCCTCCTGCTCACTGCCGCCATCGACCCACATACAAACATTTCCACCAACTTCCCTTTTCTTTTCATTTTATTCTTTGTTTTGATTTTTGTTAAGGTAAGTGAAATCATTTTTTTTTTTAATTTCTTCACGTTTCCTTTTTGTTTTGATTTTGTTTGGTTTCTTTTTTTTTAAACCAAAAAAATTCAAAATTCAAAAATCAGTTTTTGTTTTTTTATGAGTTTTCTTTTCATTTTTTTTTAATATTGTTTAAATCCAAAAGAAAATAATTAAAATTTTGATCTTAATTGTGGCTTTGATTTTTTCTAAGTTTCAAAATTTCGAATTCAATTTTTATCTCACCTTTGGCCCATTAAAAATTTAACTATCCTTTTTTATTTTTATATTTTCCACATTCAAATTTTTATTCATAAAACTTAGCACATTAAATTTGCTGAAGGAATAATTAAATTTTTAATCCAAAGTTCCTTTTTGGGTTTTGTGTTAAGGGTTTGGGATTTTTTAAACCTTAAAAGTGAAATATTTTGAGGTGTAAATTTTTTTTCACTATAGTCAAAACACATTTAATTATCATTTAAATCATCTCTAAGGTTTAAATATAACAAAACAAAGAAAAAGAGCTCTCAATTTGGGTGTCTTAAGGAAATTTATTTTAAATTTGGAATTGTTTGAAGTATTTAGCATTTAAATTCCATGGTTCTACATGGTGATTAATTTTTTGAAATTTAATGCCTTAAGTCTTTTGCATGAGAGGTATTTTTATGCTTGATACCTGTGGAGATTGCTCATCATTTAAGTAGCTCTAAAAGTGGTTTAATTACTTGAATTAATTGGATATTTATTGCGTATTAAATTTTTTGACAAATTTTTCAAGTAATTCTTAAGTACCCTTTTATGGAATTGTAGTAGATTGCATGTCTTTCGTTTCCTAAACTGAATATTATTTATTTGAGCATCAATACAATTGCCATTGATATTAAATTGTGAAGAAGCTTTTTTTTTTCTTTGAGCTATAATTTCATTTGAAAGAATCTAGAACATTTGAAGTAAGCTTGTGTTTTAATTGTGCTATTGTTGAAGAGTTTATCTTTCAATATTTGTCTAGTGAAGTGAGCATATCATTAGGGTGATTAAGGTATTTGATAGGTCGCAACATAAGGGATTTTAATCCTTGAACCTAACTTCATCTCATCTTCTAATCACCTCATGCATTTCATATTAAGTTAGTTATGCATAATCAAAATTTACTTCCAAGAATAAGCTTGGTCGATAGAGAGAAGGGTACCCATCCATATTTACGTGAGAGGCCTACTTTTAATAGTACTTAAAAGGGTGACCTTGTAGTCATCAGAGCCACAACTCTTTGTAATGCCAGAGGCACCAAGTATGTTATATTTTTAGGAGAGCTATCGTTAATCACACCTTAGTGTGTTTCACCTTATCTTTTCTCTACCAATTACTATGAAATCACACTAAATATAGAAAGGATCAAAGGGTTAAAACTTAGATAGGAATTTAACTAAAATTAACCAAGTTTCTGGCATCTCACATTAGTTTTAGGATTTGCATTTCATATAACATTCATCCAAGCAATAGTTGGTAATCAATTACTTGGTTTTAAATTTCCTAGGAAGATAGTTGACTCCATAACGAGCTCGTATCAATTGTTTAAATCTAATCGAATCTGATAAGTCTTGCTAAATATAAAACAAGTACTTGGTTGCTTCACTGTGTCTCCCAAACTGGTTGGTTGTCTACTAGGTCTCCTTCATTCCATTTCCATAGGGTCTACACCCTTTAGCTTCTGTATGGAGACAAATTAAATGAAGATATTGGGATCAGGGTGATAGCCCCCGATCTGAAACATTGTGGTGGTGCCTAGACATTCTGTGAGACAACATTTTTTGGTGTCATTGTTGGGGACTAATTTATTAGACTTATGCTTTATGACATTCGAGATTCATCTCATTCATTTTTCTCATCCTTTCATCTCTGTCCGAGATAAGTTCCTTGCCTTTGGTTCCTTTTACTGACTTTCTTCCTTGCATTTGGGTTATATGAAGTTAGTTTTTTATTCGAGTGGCAACTCCACTTCCTTGATCTTCCATAAGAGTGTGTACTAGAAGACATCTAAGTAGTCTGGTTAATCCTGCTCCAGTTCCTGAAAGGATTCTCAGAGTCGATTACATAAGCTCTCTTCTCGTATCCTTCTTATTAATCTTAGACAAGAAGTTCTCTTTCATATTCATTTTCTTTTTCCTAACCCGGTTGAGGATGACATCATGGATGTGTTCGCCCCTTGTAACTTTGCTAACATTCAAGGTTATCCTAATTATCTTCTAGACAATGGAATGCATAAATTTCCTTCTTTTTAGGGAAGTAATGTAATTAGTGTTAATGCTCATCTGAAAGCTTTTGGTTCTTGGATAAGTAAGGATGCGAGGGTTGTTGATTATAATCACGAAGATGTAAAAATGAGCCTTTTTGTTGTTACCTTAGAGGAAGATGCTTTGGATTGGTTTATGAAAAAGCCTAATAATTCATTTGATTCCTTATAGTCAATAATTAATTCCTTTAAGGAAAAGGTTAGAGATAAGAGAGAAGAGAGGCATCTCATCAAAGATATCAGTGCCATAGAGAAGAGAGAAAATGAGATTGTAGAAGAATTTAATAAAAGGTTTAATGATATTATTAAGGAATTACCTCAAGACTATTAAACTACTAATAAATCTCATTTGGATTTTTACATTGACGTTTTTAATATTGATACATCTTATTAATTGAGACGAGCTAAGAATCGTGATTATAAAGTTTCTCAAACTTTAGCTGTAGAGCTTGAGAAATATAAGAAGGCCTATGGGAAGTCTGAAATCCTAGGTTATGATAGGGCTTTAACAAAATTGAAAGAACCTAAATGAAAATAGGTTAAAGAATATGATGACGAACATGTACAAAAATTACTGCAAAAAATTGAAAGCTTGGATCTTAACCAAGTGAAATTAATCTCTAACCATGCGAAGGAAATAAGTACTTTGCAGTGTAGGTTGGTTCAAGTGGAAAGGACTCAAGCACAAGATTTTCACCCAATGAATAATAGTAATAATCAAAGTAATAATACTTGGTAGAAAAATTTCCAATTTAGTGAGAAAAAAAAACCAAATCTGGTTGATAAAGCTTCGCCTTACTGTAGGGCTTGTGATGCTCTTCATGAGTAGGCTACTTGACCAATGGTTAAAAGGATTATGGATAGTGGAAAGTTTGGGGAAAGAAATCAAATACATGTTGTTGGTAAATAGTTATCTTTGTATCTGGAATATTGGATGGAGGTTAAGGTAAAAAGTCAAGATGTTAGGCCTTCCACATCGTCCTTTAGTATAATAATTTTGATCATGAAAAGGATGTGATGGTTAGATTATTTGGTGAAAAGCCTTCTCAAGATCAAGTCTTGGAAATTACTAAAGCTAAGGGTTTAAATTATCAAAGAATAGATAAGGATCAAAGTGGAGATCAAATTCCTTCTCGAAGTTTTAACTTTGGTGCAAACTCTGGATTATTTGGGAAATTGGTTTAATAATGTAAAAATCTTGGTTCCTGTCACTAATATTTTGAACATTCCTTCTTGAAGAGCCATGTTATTAAAATTTATTGAACCTACTCAAGTGAATGTTTCTCAATAGAAGGCATCTGAGACTGTATTTCAGGATGCCCCTATATATTTGCAAAGTTTGGATTCAGATACAAATCATCAACCATTCTTTATTATTTGATGGTTAATGGATATAAATTGAATAATTGTATGTTAGATTTTGGTGCATCAACCTGTGTCATGACCAAGAGGGTCATGGAACAGCTTAATTTAAGAGTTTCTAGGCCTTAGTACAATATATATATGCCATGGATTCCAAGAAGTTTGAATTTCATGGGATAATCAAGGATTTACAAATTCATTCATCAGTTTACCCTAACATTATGATTGTTATTGACAATGTTGGTGTTGATGTGACTAATTCTTGGGGTATGCTACTATATAGAAAATAGGCCTCTGATCTAGGAGGAAATATTCAGATGAATTGGTCATACGATGCAATTCATTCTCTTAGAAGTGATGGGTTTGTAAGACTTAACAGAGAGCGCAAAAGAAAATTCCATTTTGAAGATCCTAAGAGACCCCATAATGAGATAATTAATGAACAATATAACATTGGGAATTATGGTATTTTGTCTAATTCCATAGTTCTTCTCAATAATAAGGTTGATGAAAAGATTGGGGATCTCAAGGAAAAATTATGGTGCATGTATTTTGATGGTGCATCATCTATGCATGGTAAAGGTTCTAGAATAGTTTTAAAGTCTCCCCTTGGTCATGTTTTCAAATTTTCCTATATATTTGAATTTGAAATGGTTAACAATGTTTTTGAATATGAAGCTTTGTTGTTGGGTCTTAAGTTAGCAAAGGCTGTAAGAGTTAATTTACTTAGTATCAAGGAAGATTTTGACTTAGTTATCATGTATATTAAAAATAAATTTACATGTAAAAAACAAAGGTTAAGGAATTATCTAAATGTTGTATGGGATAAAATGTTATACTTTGATGCCCTTGACCTTGATGCTATTCGAAGAGAGAAGAATAGTTTAGCAAATGAACTTTTCGTAGCTACTTTGCAGTTATTTGATGGGTTCTTGAAGGATAAGATAAAAGTGGAAGTTATTTTTAGACCCACTGTTCCAGATAATTTAGAGCAATGGAAAGTTTTTGATGATGAGAAACAAGTGATTCATTTTCTTGATAATCTGGATGAGTTTTAAAATTTTTAGATAGATTCTAAGGAGAATGGATCTGATGATCATGAAGATATTATATATCCTACTCCTAGGAATGTTGTTTCTTTAGAGAAACAATTTGATCGACATCATGCCACAAAGATGAAAGAGGAAAACAAAATGGGTCCAGGTGAATTCATCGAAGTAAACGTTGGTACCTCTGGTGATCCTAAGATTCTGAAAATTGGTAACGGTGCTAATGAAAAAGAAAGGAAAAAGTGAACTAGTTTACTTTGTGAATATTAGGATGTTCTAGAACTCTCATATGATGAATTAAAAGGTTATCGGCAAGATGTCATGGAGCACACTGTCCCTTTGAACGATGAAAATGCTAAACCCTTTCGTCAAAATATTAGGAAAATAAATCCTAAGTTAGCCCCTTTAGTTCCAAAAGAGGTTCAAAGATTCTTGCAGCAAGAAATATTGCTCAAACTAGGCATTCAACATGGTGTTCCAACCTAGTGATTGTTAGAAAAAAGAATGGTACAATTAGAGTTTGTGTCGATTTTTGAAACCTCAATATAGCATGTAAAAAAGATAATTACCCTTTTCCAAACATGGAGACAATGTTGCAAAGAGTAACTAGTTCTAGAATGATGTCATTACTATATGGTTTTTCTGAATATAATCAGGTATGGGTTAAGAAAGAAGATCATCATAATACTACATTCACCATACCATGGGGTACTTTCAAATATACTAGAATGCCATTTGGATTGACCAATGTTGGGGCTACTTTTTAAAAGGCTATGGATTATGCTTTTGAAGGTTTTATCGAGAAAATTATCAAAATTTATTAGGATGATCTTACTGTTTTTCTAACGATGGTATTACTCATATAGGTCAACTTAAGCAAGTTTTTGACAACTATAGAGAGTTTTGGATATCCTTGAATCTAGGTAAGTATGTTTTTGGAGTAACTGAAGAAAAATTACATGGTCGCATCATTTCTAAAGATGGGATAAAGATTTATCCTAAAAGAGTTGAGGCAATTCCAAATATTCTTCTCCCTCATAATCGTAAATCCCTTCAGTATTTTCTTGGAAAAACAAATTTTCTTAGAAGATTTATTATGAGTTACACAGAAGTAGCAAAGCCTATTCAAAATATTTTTAAGAATGTAAAATTTTTATAGAAAGAAGATGGAAAAAAGGATTTTAAGGAAATCAAGGGTGTTATTGGCAAAGCTCCTGTTTTATTTACTCCCCATCATTCGAAGTATTTATGATTTGATCTTTCTCTTATGAAGATACGATTGCTAGTGTATTATTGCAGAACAATATGGAAAGTCACAAACAACCTATTGCTTTCATGAGTAGAGTGCTTCAGAATTGTAAATTAAATTACACTACCATGGAAAAACAAGCCTATGCCTTAGTTAAATGTCTTAAGCATTTCAGAACTTATGTGGGTTTTCCGAAAATCATTGCTTTGGTCCCACATTCTGCGGTTAGAGATATATTAACTCAAATTGATTGCCTAGGGACTCATGTTAGGTGGGTTACTAAAATACAAGAATATGACTTAGATATTTGACCCACCAAGTTATTCAATGGTTAAGGCTTGATTGAAATGATGACCGAATGTAATGAGAAAGATCTTGGTTTAATGTGTCTTAGCGATTCATCTTCATTTGAGCTAAAAATATTATGAGAACATAACTGGTACAATGATATTATTTATTACTTGTTAAATCTTATATGTCCTAACCATTTAGTTGCTCATAGAAGAAGGGCTCTTATATTAAAAGCCACTAAGTATTGCCTCATGAAGGATGGCCTTGGATGGAGAAAACCAAAAGGAATATTACTGAGGTTTGTTGATGAAATTAAGTCTAAGAAGTTGATTTATGAGTTTCATTCGTGATTTTGTGGTGGTAATTATGATGCTAGAAATACTACCCACAAAATTCTGAGAGTTGCTTATTATCAGCCTTCGATTTATTTTAATGTGCATAAGTTTGTTAGAAGTTACCAAGCTTGCCAATTTTTCACTGGGAAATTGAAGCTTGCTACCCTACCATTACAACCTGTGGTTATGGAGGCTCCTTTTCAACATTGGGGTTTGGACTTCATTGGGAAGTTTCATGAAAACTCTAGCAATGGCTACTCATGGATTTTGACTGTTACTGATTATTTCACTAAATGGGTAGAAGCCATCCTTGTTAAGAATGCCACTAAAAAGGTCATTATTGACTTCGTTGAAAATAATGTTAATACTAGATATGGTGTCCTTGCCAATATTACTACTGATAATGCCAAGGCTTTTAGTTCTTTAGTTTTCATCTTTTTGTTTCAAGTATGGCATTGTCTTATCTCATTCATCTAATTACTATCCTCAATGTAATGGCCTTGTCGAATCAAGTAATAAATTTTTTATAACTGTTGTCAAGAATATAGTAAGAGATAATAAATTATTTTTGATGCAGTAAAATCAAGTATACTTTATGGGCAGATAGGATTATGAAAAAGAAATCTATTGGTAAAAGTCCCTTGGAAATAGTTTATGGCTTGGATGTAACTTTACTTGTGCACCTTAAATTGCCAACTTATCAACCCCTTCAACATTTTTCTACTGATAAAGATGTCGTTCAAAACATAATTGATCAGATTGTGGAGTTGGATGAAACTTGTAGGAAAGGTTTTGATAATATGTGTAAAAGTCAATCTAACATTAAGAAAAGCTTTAATAAATCATCTCGATCTAGACCTTTGCAGGTTGGAGATATGGCACTTCTTTGGGATCGTAAGAATAAAAAACCAGGAAAACATAATAAATTTTACAGTTTGTGGTTGGGACCATACATTATCTGAGTCTTTGTTGGACCGAATTCTATTAGGTAAACTTGACTCTGGATAGAGTCAAAGTTGACCAGGTTAAACAGTGATGGTTTTGGGCCACATGGTATTGTGCACCCATAGTATTCTACCCATGGTATTATATGTAATGGAGATTATAAAAGGCTACAAGGACTTCATTGTAATGCAGGCCTGGAGGTGAGCTGTGAAGGCTCACTTGGTCCGATTGGCAAGGATTTTGGCCAATGCTAATGAGATATCATTAGGTTGGGTTTTTCCCCAAATTTGGGGTTTTCCTGGATAAACATGTGTGTTTATGTGTTTATGGTTGTTGCTGGTTATTTTTATATTTGTTCCTCTCAGTAATTCTCCGTAATTAATTTGTGTTCTCTGGTAAATTTCTTAACAATTGGTATCAGAGCCAAAGGTTGTGTATTGGCTTTAGAAAAATGCTTTTGTTGCCAAGGGTTATTTGGCCTGGTGGACATAGAAAGGATTGATGCATAGTTTGTTCGCAGATCTAATCTAAGTGCAGCAAGAACAAGGTTCTAGAAACGCTCAGATGGGCCACTATGCCAATGCTGGAGAATGAACGAGCAATCTAGAATGAAGCTATGCATTCTGGTAGCACTGCTCAAAGTAAATATGTGCTCTTAAAGGGCCTATGTTTGGCTTTTCATTCAAATGCCTAATAAATATTTTTTTGTAGTCATATCCATTTTACTATATTACACTTCCGTTGTAAGGATTGATAGTTGGATCGAAGAGGAGAAGTAGTTATCGTGGGTCAATAGGGCTTCCACGAATTTGTGTCGATGTGATCCTCCACTTATCACAGGTCTATGGAAGAGATAGTCTAGAAGTTTCTATGGAGGGAGAGGAAGTTCTGGCACTGGAAAATGTATTCAATCGCTAAAAGAAAGAAGAAGTTAGCATGAACAATGGCAGCTTTCCAACAGGGAGGAAACTGAAGCCGCAACAGTGCATAGCTCATAAGGTGTGAAGAAAGGAGTCTCTACACGGTAACAAAGAGGGGATTTGTTGCTTACACCAGACAACTACTCTGCCTTGAAGAACGAACTGATAAAGCATTCTCATTAGTTAATAAGGGCCAGTGAGAAAATATCTAGAACTGTTGAAATTATGGCACAGGCGTGGCTCTGTATATGGGATCAAGTGCTTGTGGACACCCTAGTGGAGAGAAATGTCTTGGAGCTCCTTGTCCAAATCTGCAAAATTATGGAGAAGCAGATGCAGTAGGCACGATAGGCACATAAGTTCGTGAAAGGGATCGAGAGCCTTGTGAGGGATCAGATTTGATCAAGGAGTGTCGTTCACGAGTCATGTTTGATTTGTAAGCGTAGGCTCTATCAGTTAGCTATCCAAGTTTAATCGACTTGCAACCTATATGATAAGAGTGTGGTGTGAATTGTATAAGTTTTTTACTACGAACATTGACCGTGTGGCTTGGAGCATGCAACTTGATATCGTCAAAGAAAGTTGAATTTCCATCATTATGAAGGGAGTTTTTTTATGAACAACAAATGAGTGAAATCCCCTGCGGTAGAGTGAATTTGAGGCAAATATCAGATGAGGATTGTCTCAAATATCCAACGTCGAGATTTCAAACCAACTTGGCAAAACAACTTGTGGATAGGTGCAGTGAAATCATAATGAGTGGATGAGTTGCTTATGGACATTCGGGCACGAGACGTAATGCACATAATGTTATTATGGTCAATGCAAGAGACCACGCTCATGTGTTGTGTGGCATGGATATGAATTAAATTGCAAGGTGATGTGCATTAGGCAAGTGAGGGTGAGGTTGCAATGTTTAAAAGCATGGAGCGCAATCATGGGTAGGTTGTATGCAAAGTATTTGAGAAAATGTGTCAATCAAATTACTTAGTGTGTGATGGTACAAGGATAAGGAGAGAATCAGGTTTGGAGTGTGTCAAAGTCCAAGGGATGGTCATATAAATATCGAAACAAGGATTCCCGCAATTGAGAGAGGATGGGTCAGAATAGCAGCAACAATAAAAATAAAAAATAAAAATTAATGAAGTCAAAATTATTGCATGTAAATGGGCATACTACTGTAAGACCTGGTAAGGCATGTGTACCCTTGGGTAATCACTAGTAAAGTTTGGTTAGACCTAGGTGATAGGGGGGCAAGGGCTAGAGTGAGTGGGATTTTCTCACTTGGCAGGTTTGGCTGGAGTTAGTCAAGGAACCCCAAGTCAAGTTTAAGGGTGGGATTGGGATCAGGATTCTACTGATAAAGATGTTGTTCAAAACATAATTGATCAAATTGTCGAGTTGGATGAAACTTGTAGGAAATGTTTTGATAATATGTGTAAAAGTCAATCTAACATTAAGAAAATCTTTAATAAATCATCTCGATGTAGACCTTTGCAGGTTGGAGATGTGGCACTTCTTTGGGATCACAAGAATAAAAAACCAGGAAAACATAAGAAATTTGACAGTTTGTGGTTGGGACCATACATTATCCGAGTGTTTGTTGGAATGAATTCATTCTACTTGAGGGGATTGGATGATGAACCACTTGTGATCCGAATTGGATCCTCAAACAATTCCATGATTGTTAAGAATGAATGACTGACTTCAATAAATCTTATATCTATCAGAAATAATCTCTGAATAATGGTAATTTGCAGCTAGCATGGAGCAACGAGGACCTTTGGTCAAAGAGCATTGACCATTCGCCCATGGAGACTGTGCATGGCACAAAAATGGCAGTTGGGAAGCTCAAACCCAGAAACGAAGGCTATTTCTGATACGCGATTAGTGATCACATATCGCTAGGTAAAACCCCTCGAGAAGGAAAAGCCCTGAGCGCTTGGTCACAAGGGAAACTAGAAAACCGTGGGAAAGCACTAAAACCGACAGACAGGTCCCGTGCTCAAAACCAGTGGAATATCAGAGGCATTTTGGGCGGTAAGTGGGTTTGGTTGAAGACCCAGTGATTCCATACACCGAGTGACACGTGTCCAACGGGGAGAGAGAAAAACTTCTTACATCACGGACTAACAGTCGAGCAACTCAACCGTGTGATATAAGCGAAGATCATAGGATCTGGGGGCTCTAGATCAAATGGCGGGGGTTCAATCTGATGGATAACCAGACCCGAGGGAGAAATAAGCTATAGCACATAAAGATTTGAAGTCCGATTTGACTGATGAGTCAACATATGGATTCGTTTCGCGGACATTTGGGAAATAACGGAAAAAAATAACTGTTAAGGATGAATTGACACTCAGCTCACAAGAAGACAGGTGGCCACTTCTCTGTGAAGCGTTACACAACAATGATGATGCAGGGCAGAGGAGTCCTAGCGGACAGAGGCAGGCGATTCAGAGAGCTGGGAAGATGAAGTGAACAGTCGAAGAAACAAATTGGCTTTAAAGCCACGAGCTGACAGAGACAAGACATAGAGACAGTGAGGCAGAGAATCAGGGAAGAAACTGAAGGCCGAGGGACACATAAAGAAAGGCAAAATTGTAGGGAATAGAGAAGCCGAGGTGACCATTAGAGTAAGGGCAGCATTGAGCAGACAGAGACCAATTGAGGTTGAAATTCAGTAAGGGGAGTCTATGAACTCTAAGGACTTGGGAATTCCAAGTGCCATCCTACTAATCATCCTCTGTCAAGTGAGACTCAGATTCAACTCCTTATTGTAGGACTCTGCTTTAAAAACATAATAAAAAGACCACCACTGAAAGCTGGACGAAGATATGTAGCCCAGGAGGATTGGGTGAACTCAGTACTAAATTTTGTTGTGTTTCTGTTTTGCTTACTGTGATCTCTTACTGTTTCAAGTGTCTGTTTATTTTGCAATCTCATTGATCCGTTGCCTAAGATAACATAGACACACACACCAACACATGAGTCTGTAATACTTTCATTAATTTCCTGAGGTCACCTAGGGGTGATTTCAGATCAACTTGACTTACCTACAAATGGCCAAATGCTCAAGATATTCTTCAAAGATGACATCTGATGCCACGGGGCTTCCTCTGTATTGTATTTCTAACCCTACACCTTGTCATTTCATCACTTCATTTCTCTTTTAGGATTAGATTTACTTTTCAAGTTAATAAAATTATTGATGAGATTTTATTTCATGTGCTTAATCTTATGTGATGATGTTCAGATGGACACTACTTATGTAATTTTTTGCATTGCTTGGATGGATATTCTAGATTCTCACATTCCTTTGATGAAGCAAAGTGTCCCCAAGTAGTGCCAAATGTTGACCACTCTGTGTGAATGACCCCATAGTAGTACATCCTTTTTTTCGCAAAAGGGATCTATCATGTTCGAGTGTTCGCATCATTCAAATATCATCATCATTTGACAGTTTGTTAAATATTTAAACCCATTCTGCATGGTTATAATGTAAATGATCTTAGTAAGACCATCATGTATGTAACAAATGAGGTAAGCATAGTATTTTGATGATAATTTCTACCTTAGGAGATTTTTTGATTTACTGATTCATCTGTGTCTCTAGACACAAATGATCGGTAGAGTTTTCCCCTCTAACCTCACCAAAAATCTTGGGTGGATTTTGTTGTTAAGATATTGAGTGAGTCCTAGTGTTTTTTATCGAGTCCTTGTAAAAGTGATTTGAGAATAATCCTAGCTAATTGGCTAGATTATTTTATTACAGATTACTTAATCTATTAGATCGTATTTTGTGTCGTAGAAATTGGTAAATGTTGAGGGTCTAATATGAACAGGTGTTCCCCTTCATGTATTAAATTGTAAAATTTTCATGTTAAAAATATTTAGTGCATGGTCCCTCATAATTAGACACCATGTCTAAGTATTAAAGGGTTGGAAAAATAATGAATCCCCTCATCAGTCATTAATTAAATTTTGTAGACAAATTAAATTAAAAACCTAAAGCCAGAAATTTAATTAATTTTGTGTGCTAGGTAAAATCAACTTCTCTAAAGGTGAAATTCGTGGGTTTTAAAGAAGTTAATTTTTGGAGGTCCCCAACCAAGGAAATATGAAAGAAATATGGAAATTTTGGACCCTTGGGCCTTGGTGGTTAAGTCAAAGTTTAAGTTTTGAGGAAGTTAACTCAAAATAATTAATTTTGAGTTAATTAAAAAACAATTAAATGAAAAATTTGATTTTCCTCAAATTAAATAATTTCAATGGTGATGATTAAAGATTAATTAAATATTTATGAACAGCCAAGATTAATTTGATAGGGACCAAGCCAACTATCCATTGTATATTTTACCTATAAATTAGAGGTCAGTGTCAGTCTATCTTTTCATCCGATCTTTGAATCGTGTACTAAGCTCTCAAGCTCTCTTTTATACCTTTTTTTGGAATAAATGCAAAAGTTTTTAGGGTTTCAACATGCGATGGTTTTCCTCTTCATGAATTTATGGTAAAATTGTTTTAATTCCTAAATAATATTATGAGAAAAGTACCAATCAATAGCTCTCTTAGAATAATCTGAATATAGGTATCTTAGTCAGTTTGTTGAATCTAGGGTAACATTTTTAATTTTTATTGAAGTGGCAAGTATCTGTATTTCTACATAATTTCATTGTTGTTATATTCCTCTACTTGGTTTGTTGGTTGATCTAGTTTTTTGAGGAGATCATTCAAGTTTTTGTTGAGCGTTTGGGGATAGTCCTCGGTTGGACTAGCCAACTATCAACACATATTTTCTGAAGAGCCTACCTCATATAAGCTCCAAAATTTATCTAACGATAAATTGATTTTTCTGCACGGTGTTTTTGGGCTAGTATGCCTCTAAAATTTCAAAATATTTTAAATATTTGTGGAAAATTTGATAGAAATGGCTAGTGAGAGGCTTATATTATCGGATCTGGGAGCGGAGTTGGACTCATACTCCTCAGATTTGATAGACCTGCAATCTTTGTGCATAGACCTTGTTGGACACCTAATCCTCTATGGGTTAATGTGGAAGCAAAATAAACTAAGGAAGTCCAAGAGACCTTGGAATGTGGAACCCAACGGTCACACCATGTACCATAAATGTATATCACTTGTTAATAAAAAATGCACTCTCATGTTTTATCTTTCATAATTATGTTGTTGTCCATGTGTGTGTTTAACATGGTATTAGAGCAGGTGACCTCCTGCCCTTCTCAATTGTGAGCCACTGGTTTTTGTGGCCCTTCTATGCATGCTTGTCTTGCAACTTTGCCAAATTTCTTGACATAGAAAAACTGCAATCTTTCCCTCATACTAGGGTGCGCAGGTCTCAAATTATTTTTCTATACTGTAACTCCTATTAGATTTGTCCCTCTGTTGTGCATCTTTTGTAGACTGAAACCTCTCTTAGCTACGAATTATTCCCATGACAATTTTCTCTGCTCGACAACTACCTTGTCAGAATGCTGACACTTAATGTTTCATTGTTATGGAACCCAAATCTCAAAAGAGTTACTACGGCCTTCACTTGTGTATCAGTTCTGCCCTATCCGCTAGTAGAATTGTTGCCCTATTTTTGGTATTGAGTGCTTGATCTGCACATGAGTGATTTTTCAATGGTCCTCCTAAAATTTTTCATCAATGTTAATTTGTTTCTACGTACAGGTGCCCTGTGGTAACGTATTCCTATGTGCCTTGTTGTAACATTTGTTGAGATTATCTCTGACATAGTTAATGTAACACTACACCACATCTCTACTTGATCCTCTATACCCAACTACACATGGATTCTTAATCCCTCGATGTTTCTTTTGTTTCAGTATTTTGTGTTCATAATATCTATGTCCTGAAACGAATATCTCAAGAATATTTTGCTCGTATATAATTTATTTCCACTATAACAAGTGCGCAATCCATTCTCTTTGTCTTTCTGTTGGATAAAACCACTATCGATGGCTTATGAAATCCCACCATTTTGAGAAATATTGGATTCAATCGCTTGTTAGTGTAGTGCCACTAGGTTTTGAGGGCAAGAAAACGTCTGACTTTCCATCTCTACTCACTACAGCAAATGAAACCGTTTCAAAATGAATAGAAAGGAATGAAACTGTTCCAGAATGAATGGCACCAGGTCCTATGCATGAGAGCCTCCTCTCCTCAGTTTTGCAGTTTATGTTCAGAAGTATGCACAGGACGAAGACGCGTTCTTTGCTGACTATGCGGAAGCTCACCTGAAGCTTTTTGAACTTGGGTTTGCTGATGTGTAGATTCATACCATGCTCTTGAAAAGGAGACTCGGCCAAAGCTTATATGCATTCTCGGTAGGATTTTGAGTATGACTTTCAACACTAGTATCCACTTTGGGTTGAGTTTCTGAGGATGCCAGAGCAATTTCATGCACATCGATCAAATCAAGGAGGAAATCAATTAATCATTAGTGGGAAACAAAATAAAGGTAGGATCAATGAGACCAAAGGCTTGCGTGTATGTTGATACTGATTTCACACAAAATACATCCTCTGAAATTTGTCTGCAAATAAACAATAAATTATCCTAATAGAGACTAGAAGCCATGAGAATGGAACTCTTGAGCTTCGCAAATAATGAAATTTTTGGCACTGATATCAAAGCTTGTCACCCTTGATGATATTTTTTCGATTCTGGTAGCTCAGCCTGTTAAATACATCTTAAAGATCGGTTGTTTTTCGCAGTGTTAACTCCGCTAGGAATCTTTGATTTGTAGTGAGGTGGAAGCCCCGCAGCGAAAGGTTGGTGGTGTGAATCGTATCAGTATACAACTAATTCAAAAAATTTAGAAGTTGGACAAAGTGAAATGTAAAGAAGACTTGATGTTTCAAAGTATTAGACTGTTAGCTGCACAAGAATAATTTCCATTGCAAGTGGTTCCTCAAACATGTGTCAACTTAAAATTTTTCTTTTCCCATTATTAAGACGAGCTACTTGATGAGATGCAAAGGAGAGATCCAGAGCAACTATTATGCTCCAAATCCTTCTTCCTTCATCGAAGTTGTGACAAAAATGTCATTAATATTGAATCTTCTTTCTTTCATGTGAATACAAGGACTGTGGCTACCCTTTGACGACACCTCTTCTCATTCGTGCAATGCGCTTCGTTATTTATCTCTTTCATTTTCTGCTGGTCGATGTACAAAGAACTCTGAGATTACATGACAAAATAACAGTCATGTGCATGTGCCTTGGATGCCCGTTATCAAATATGTTAAAATTGATAGACTACAAACAATCAAATTTGATGGTTGTATAATTTCCAGCACAGCATTGGAGTCAGTTTGGAAAAGTTGCAAGTATTTGAGGGAGTTAAGCTTGAGCAAGTGTACTGGAGTCATAGATGAAGGAATGACTGCACTTGTGCCATGTTGTAGAGAGTTGAACAAGTTAGATCACCACAACAGAGTTTCCTAGGACCTTTCCTCAAGAGAAGGTGCAGATAGTCTTGACCGAGCTCAACAGATGTCAAGGCCAAAGGCAGAGATATATGAGTTGCTTTCATAGCTATTGTTTTGATATATATATATATATATATAATATATATATATAATATATATATAATATATATTATAATATATATATATATATATATATATATATATATATATATATAATATATATATATATATATATATATATATATATATATATATATATATATATATATATATATGCGTTGCTTTTAAAATATTGTTTTGGCATATATATACATTGTGTCTATGTTGTTTTAGATCTCGAGCAAGATAATTCATTGCTCACTGTTTAACTGAAGACAATAGTTTCATTTCGGGAAGAAAAGATGATTATTTCCTGTAAGGGCTAACAGAGGTGTCCTCCTAAATGTGCTAAGTTTTTGCGTGTTTTTATGAGTGCTGCCATTCGTTGTAGTCTTGTTTATTTTATATGAAGAAATTGATGATCTTATAAGCACTTGTTCTGGAAAAACTTGTAATAAAGTTTCACCCCAGGGTTTCGAGGGTAAGCACTTCATCATCTGCCATTTCAAAATTAGCAAATGTAAGGTGCTTCTTATGTGCTTTCAGCTTTGAAATTTATGAGATTATGTACATCTCTTTCTCTGGCGATCTGTTATCCCACAAATGCATCTGTTCCACATGCTATCATCAATGGTTACAAGAATGTATTAGTAGTCACTATTGAACTTGACTATTCTTTTCCACTGGCCGAGGAAGTGAAGTAGTGTTTGAAGGATCCAAGCAAGTTTGTAGTTGTTGCTGCCTCAGTTGTGGCATTGTATTTAAAACTCATTATAGTTTTTGTGTTCAGTGTTGAAGTTCCCAAAGTTGTATAATTTCACCATTCAATGAAAACCTCGTACAAATCGAAATTGGAGCAACTTCTAATATCTTTGAAATAAGTGTATTTAACAGAGTTTGATTTGTTGATAAAATGGGAAGACTTTATGTAGCATTAGGGTTATTGAATACACTAATACATTCTAGTGTCGAAAACATAGTCGAAATCAACAAAGACTCTCTCTTTGAAATTCAGACATGTCTACAATATGCACAAGAACAGATTGATTTTTGGTAGCTTTAATCTCAACTACAATAGGAAGAATTAAAACAGTGGAGTCATCATTTTGAACCTGTTTCTGTTCAAAAGATTAAGGGGGGGAATGTTGGGCACCTAATCCTCTATGGGTTAGTGTGGAAGTAGAATAGACTAAGGAAGTCCAAGAGACCTTGGAATGTGGAACCCAACGATCACACCATGTACTATAAATGTATATCATTTGTTAGTAAAAAATGCACTCTCATGTTTTATCTTTCATAATTATGTTGTTGTACATGTGTGTGTGTTTAACAGATCTGTAATTTTTTTTTTTTTTAGATCTGAAAATATTCTAACTTGGGTTTTTGGGGTTTTTATTCATTTTGTTTTATATATGGGATCTGGGTATTATTTTTTCTTTTTTCATTTTGTAGGTGTTGATCTAAATGCTCTTTTGAGGAAATTTTTCAATATTTGAGACAGATCTAGGCCTTAGAGGGAAAGATCTTGCCTCAAAAACACTGTGTAGGAAAGAAATTTAAATTTTGGTTTGTTCATAAAACATTTCTGAGAGTTTTTTTTGAAATAACGTTTTAGGCAATTTTTTTTCTCATTTTTGGGCCTCACCCTCTACAACTTTGCTACCAGTTTTTTGATGCATATTTTCCTCATCTCCATTTTTCCTCATGTTGTGTTTTTTGCTCCCTTCTTTCTATAAAATTTGAGTTCTCTTGGTCAAATTAGAGTCATTTTCCTTTCCTTTCTACATCCATCTCCCTTTTATTCCATTTTCGTTGTCTCTAGCAACTTTTACGTAGCTAAACACTACTTTATTTCCCTTTGTTCTCCTTTTTCCTCAAATTCCTATCCCTCACGCAACCCTAATCCTTGCTTTCATTTCTCTTTAGCAGCGAATCCCTCTCAGTATTGTTGCTTGATCTAGTTTGCCTTTGTTTTCACCTCCCACAACTCCCTCAAGCTCTTCTCTACCCACTGCAAGCCCTTGTCGTCATCCTCATTCTCCTTCTTCTCCTAGTTATCCCTTCTTCCCCTGGATATCCTCACTTCTCCTCTTTTGTGTCTCCTTCCTTCTCATCCCTCACCTACATTTTCTCTTTGCGTGTGGCCTTTAGTGTTGTCAATTCCTTTGCATTCCTCACCCTCCTTTGCATTCTCACAGAGCCGCTCCTCCTCCTCGCTGCCACCATAAAACTGCATACAAACATTTCCCTCGAGTTCCCTTTGCTTTCATTTTATTCTTTGTTTTTATTTTTATTAGGGTTAAGTGAAATCGTGTTTTTTTTTTTTTAAATTAGTTTGCTTTTCCTTTTTGTTTTGATTTTGTATGGTTTCTTTTTTTAGACATAAAAAACAAAAATTCAAAGATTCAGTTTCTTTTTTTTTTTATGAATTATCTTTTCATTCTTTTTAATCTTATTTAAATCCAAAAGAAGATAATTAAAATTTTGATTTTAATTGTGGCTTTGATTTTTTCTAGATATCAAAATTTCGAATTAAATTTTTATTTTTCCTTTGGCCGTTTATAAATTTAATTATCCTTTTTTATTTTTACATTTTCCACATTAAAATTTTTATTCATAAAACTTAGCATATTAAATTTTCCAAAGAAATAATTAAATTTTTAATCTAAAGTTCCTTTTTGGGTTTTGTGTTAAGGGTTTATGATTTTTTAAATCTTAAAAGATAAATCATTCGAAGTGGTAATTTTTTTTTTTTTTTTTTTTTTTTTTTTTTTTTTTTTTTTTTTTTTTTTTTTTTTTTTTTTTTTAGCCAAAACACATTTAAATATCATGTAAATCATCTCTAAAGTTTGACTATAAGAAAAAAAATGGATTTGGTCACTTAAGAAAATGGATTTTAATTTTTTGGTTCTACATGGTAATTAATTTTTTCAAATTTAATTTCTTAAGTCTTTTGCATGTGAAGAATTTTATGCTTGATATCTATTGAGGTTTCTCGTCATTTAAGTAGCTCTAAGCATGGTTTA
Organism: Pinus taeda; assembly: GCA_000404065.3. Lineage (NCBI taxonomy): Eukaryota > Viridiplantae > Streptophyta > Pinopsida > Pinales > Pinaceae > Pinus > Pinus taeda. The sequence continues at coordinate 394,745 of APFE031751478.1, forward strand.
ATTAATTGGATATTTATTGTGTATTAAATTTTTTGACAAATTTTTCAAGTAATCCTTAAGTACCCTTTTGTTGAATTGTAGTAGATTTCATATATTTTGTTTCCTAAACTCAGTATTATTATTTTGAACATCAATACAATTGGTGTTGATATTAAATTATGAAGAAGATTTTGTTCTCTTCGAGCTATAATTTCATTTGAAAGAATCTAGAAGATTTGAAGTAAGCTTGTGGTTCAATTGTGATATTTCTGAAGAGTTTATCTTTCAATCTTTGTCTAGTGAAGTGAACATGTCATTAGGGTGATTAATGGATTTGATAGATCATGACATAATTTATTTTAATCCTTGAATCTAGCTTCATCTTATATTCTAATAACCTTGCGCATTTTCATATTAAGTTAGTTCTGCATAGTCAAAATTTACTTCCAAGCACAAGCTTGGTTGATAGAGAGATAGGTACCCATCCATATTTGCTTGAGAAGCCTACTTTTAATAGTACTTAAAATAGTGAACTTTTAGTCGTGAGAGCCACAACTCTCTATAGTGCTAGAGGCACTAGGTATGTTAGATTTTCAGGAGAGGTATCATTAATGACACCTTAGTGTGCTTCACCTTATCTTCTCTCTTCCAATTACTATGAAACCAAGTTCAATATAGAAAGGATTGAAGGGTTAAAACTTAGATGGGAATTTAACTAAAATTAGCCAAGTTTTATGTATCCCACATTAGTTTTAGGATCTACATTTTATATAAGATAGTTATTCATCCAATCAGCAGTTGCTAATAAATTACTTCATCTTAAATTTTCTAGCAATATAGTTGACTCCATAAGGCACTAGTATTAATCATTTAAATCTAATAAAATCCTATAAGTCTTTCTAAATATAAAATAAGTACTTGGTTGCTTCACTGTGTCTCCTGAACTAGTTGATTCCCAACTAGTTCTCCTTCATTCCATTTCCGTAGGGTCTACCCACCTTAGCCTGCTCGAGGGAGACAAATTAAATGGAGAGATTGGGGATTGGGGTGACAACCCACGATTTTTTCCATTGTTGTAGGCCCTAGGCATTCTGTGTGACCACATGATGCATTTGATTTTAAAGATTTTCAAAAGGTACATGACAAATGAAATACCTAATTCTTGATGCATTTGTGAGGATCAATTTCTATGGTTTCACATAGAATTCTCATAGGAGAATGGATGACTTCAACTAAATTTGGGTTCCAAAAAGAAGTGAATAGAAAACAATCTAAACTTTAGAACATGACCTTTATTCTATTTTTTTTAGATGACAATAAAAATTATTTGATTTTTTTTTTTTAAATGATCATAAAAAAACTATGTGACACCAGGAAGGGGTAACCCTTGAGCTTGGAGTGTACTGTATTGTTAAACATTGATGGTTTGTGATGTATTTGTTTCAAAGATAAAATCCTTAGAAACATAAGGACTGGAATTCAAGAGAAACTATTTGCTGAGGAGGTATCTCCCATGACAATAAAAAATCATTTTGTATTCTTCACTCAAATTCAAGGAACATATTAGTCTTAGATGGAATATTTCTACCAATTGGATCTGTTTAAGTTCCATAAATTCACATGACTACACAATTATCTTTAGAAAACTTTGTCATCATTTTGTAATTGATTCATAAGAAATGAAGATTCAATCAATGACATTCCTTAGCATTGTAGTTTCCATTATGATGCTTGGACTCAAGTGATCTTAGAACTATGCTGCTTTATATTTTCAAAATCATACTTGGCTCCATATGAAGTGTCGTGTCAATTTTATTTTGATTTCAGATTGGGAATTTGGTAGAAGCATGAGTCATACATGGGTAGTGGAAACAATTCAGAGAAATATATGACAAATGATATCAAGGCTTGAGCTCTTACTTTGGATGCAAGTGTTTCTTTTCCCTCCAGTTACTTTAACATAAAGTTTGATTTGAGAAGAAAATATGTTCTTGAATTTGAAATTATGTATGAATGTGTTAATCTTGTGTGTAGCAGAATCATTAAAAAAGTCAGTGGGGTTTTTATTTAGGTTTTGATCAAATGTAGGAAATTTTTTCAATGAGGATGAAGTCCAAACTTCATAGATCTGAATCTAATATTTTTGGCAACATATTGATATTGTTTTCATTTTATATGTGGTGTGGAGTTTATTATTTGGCCACAAAGAATTCCCTTCATTCTCAAAATTAACTTTGAGATGCTTGACTCTATATATATGTTTGTTGAATAAGTTGAATTCAATGTTTATTATCTTTCCATTCTTCTTTACTACTCTTACCTATGCTACTGCCTTACGATGTTTCCTTTGCAACATCAGGTATAATTGCTAGTTTTTAAGTTTTAATTCATCATAATTTTGTTATGAAGTATTATGTAAACTATAAGATTCAAAATTCAAATTTTGCTCAGTCAAACCAACCAAAACAAATAATGCATATTATATCACTAAGGGTAATAAGATCATAAAAACTAATAAAAATAATTAATATATGAGTTAAACATATAAAGAATAAAAAATATGTAGTAAGAAAAATGTAATAAAGTAATAATAAGTAGTAACACATCAATATCCATAAATAAAAAAACTAAACTAAAAATTGACACATGTGGATATGATATTTTAAATTAATTGCAAATAAAATAAAGCATAACTATTTTTGAAATATTCAATATTTTATCAATAATTATTATTAAAAATATTGTGATATCATATAAATAAATTTATTATTTACTTAATATAATTGAATTACAAAATTTATCAATATAATTAGACATTTTTAATATTATTATTTTCTTACCTTACTAAATTACATAAAATGAATTATAATTATTTTTAATTAAACCAATGCAACATAGCTATCCTCTTAATTTTAATTAAGATACTGTTTTTTCAGATAACAAAGAGCGAAAACTATCTAATATAAATCTAAGATATATATATTAGCATGCAAGGTATATATATTACATTAAGCATGATAATATATGATACTATATGGAAACTAGGAAAAAACTTGTAATAAAATAAAAATAATTTCAAAATGAATATGTTAATTGCTTTCTCATAGTGGAAATATACTATATTACTATATTACTTGTAGGGTTGGGAATTTGAGACGATATATTTTCTAACAAATTGATGAATGTGAAAAAGTATGGTTTACCTTATTATATTATAATATATTGTAATTATTTATTACATAATAAGTATAGAGATTTGTAAATTAAGATATTACCGACCATAGGGTGAGAATTAAGGTGTCTTATTTTTCATGAATAAATGATTCCATTAATTTAAAAATATAATATATATATATTGTTATTTTTACATAGGGGAAGGAGACACCAAAGAGAATAGAGAGTGGATATATTGCATAAAGAGAGTAGAGTGTGGTTTTTAGGACAGTGGGCCAAAGTGTTCAATGGAAAATTTAAAGTTTGTAAAAAGCAATAACAAAGATATTTATGTAAAATTAATAGTATAAGATAAATGATAAGAAATATAGTCAAATGCTTCTTATATAGTTAAATGTGTCTTCTGTTATGAAACCAGCTCAAGAAAAGATAGAAAAGATAGATCAACACTTTAGAATTCAGCCTCTTCGAGGGGGAAACCTCCTTTACATTACATAAATGAACAATTCTTGGATGATTCAAATGATAAAACCTCCTTTCTATATATAGGAGTCTAAGGATTCACAATATAACCCAGCTGACCTAACAATAATAATATAAAGGCACAAAAATAACAATAGAGGATTCTATGGGGCACAGTAATAACAATATGGGGAAATAGGGGCACAACAATATTAATAAGGGGTACAACTACAATAGTAATGGGGTAA